>CM055117.1:40228019-40485519 GCA_029206835.1 Rana muscosa
TGCCGCCGCCATGATTGTTTACTGTTTCCCCTTGTGTTCAGTGCAGAGCCTGGGGCAGCCAATCGGCTTCTCTCTTCAGTGTACAAAGAAATATTCTATTGTACACTGAAGGCTATTGACTGCAGGGATTGGCGACTCCTCCCCGCTTTCCACTGAACGCAAGGAGGCACAAGGAAGCCTGCTTCCCCCGCCGCTGCTAATGACCCTCCGCCCGGCCCCTGTGTGTCCGACGAGGAGTGGGGACACTGATAGAAGGACCGGGGGACACTGGCTGGGGACACTGACGCCTATCAGCACCCGCTGCCGCCGCTGCCAACAACCCTCCGCCCCGCCCCCGTGTGTCAGACGAGTGGGGACACTGTGATGGAAGGACAGGGGCTCCGCTGGCTGGGGACACTGTGATGGTCCTGGCTCAGTCCATTTGGCAGACCCCTCGGACCACCAGCACATCCTCACGCACCGCAGGTACCGTACTATTGCAGTGTAGTGTAGAAATTGGTGTAGTGGGTGGCGGGGTAATCGGTGTAGTGTAGTGGGTGGCGGGGTAATCGGTGTAGTGTAGTGGGTGGGGGGTAATCGGTGTAGTGTAGTGGGTGGCGGGGTAATCGGTGTAGTGTAGTGGGTGGCGGGGTAATCGGTGTAGTGTAGTGGGTGGTGGGGTAATCGTGTAGTGTAGTGGGTGGTGGGGTAATCACTGTAGTGTAGTGGGGTAATCGGTGTAGTGTAGTGGGTGGCGGGGTAATCAGTGTAGTGTAGTGGGTGGCGGGGTAATCAGTGTAGTGTAGTGGGTGGCGGGGTAATCAGTGTAGTGCAGTGTGTGGCGGGGTAATCAGTGTAGTGTAGTGGGTGGCGGGGTAATCGGTGTAGTGTAGTAGGTGGCGGGGTAATCGGTGTAGTGTAGTGGGTGGCGGGGCAATCAGTGTAGTGTAGTGGGTGGCGGGGTAATCAGTGTAGTGCAGTGTGTGGCGGGGTAATCAGTGTAGTGTAGTGGGTGGCGGGGTAATCGGTGTAGTGTAGTAGGTGGCGGGGTAATCGGTGTAGTGTAGTGGGTGGCGGGGTAATCGGTGTAGTGTAGTGGGTGGCGGGGTAATCGGTTTAGTGTAGTGGGTGGCGGGGTAATCGGTTTAGTGTAGTGGGTGGCGGGGTAATCGGTGTAGTGTAGTGGGTGGCGGGGTAATCGGTGTAGTGTAGTGGGTGGCGGGGTAATCAGTGTAGTGGGTGGCGGGGTAATCGGTGTAGTGTAGTGGGTGGCAGGGTAATCGGTGTAGTGTAGTGGGTGGCGGGGTAATCGGTTTAGTGTAGTGGGTGGCGGGGTAATCGGTGTAGTGTAGTGGGTGGCGGGGTAATCGGTGTAGTGTAGTGGGTGGAGGGGTAATCAGTGTAGTGTAGTGGGTGGCGGGGTAATCAGTGTAGTGGGTGGCGGGGTAATCGGTGTAGTGTAGTGGATGGCAGGGTAATCGGTGTAGTGTAGTGGGTAATCGGTGAAGTGTAGTGGGTGGCAGGGTAATCAGTGTAGTGGGTGGCGGGGTAATCGGTGTAGTGTAGTGGGTGGGAGGGTAATCGGTGTAGTGTAGTGGGTGGCGGGGTAATCGGTGTAGTGTAGTGGGTGGCGGGGTAATCGGTGTAGTGTAGTGGGTGGCGGGGTAATCAGTGTAGTGGGTGGCGGGGTAATCGGTGTAGTGTAGTGGGTGGCGGGGTAATCGGTGTAGTGTAGTGGGTGGCGGGGTAATCGGTGTAGTGGGTGGCGGGGTAATCGGTGTAGTGGGTGGCGGGGTAATCGGTGTAGTGTAGTGGGTGGCGGGGTAATCGGTGTAGTATAGTGGGTGGCAAGGACGGACTGCTGGGGAGGCACCTGATGCAAGGACGGACTGCTGGGGAGGCACCTGATGCAAGGACGGACTGCTGGGGAGGCACCTGATGCAAGGACGGACTACTGGGGAGGCACCTGATGCAAGGACGGACTGCTGGGGAGGCACCTGATGCAAGGACGGACTCTGCTGGGGAAGCACCTGATGCAAGGACGGACTGCTGGGGAGGCACCTGATGCAAGGACGGACTCTGCTGTGGAAGCACCTGATGCAAGGACGGACTCTGCTGGGGAGGCACCTGATGCAAGGACGGACTGCTGGGGAGGCACCTGATGCAAGGACGGACTGCTGGGGAGGCCATCTGGTGGCAGGCGACGTGGCAGGTGACACGCTCAGGGCTTCCACTGATTCGGCATTATGGTGAGTTGAATGATTTCATTTTATATTACAATGTTATAATAGAAATAATGCACTTCAATCATCCTGACACCATAACAACCCTGGTGCCGGGATGATTGAAGCGCCAACAACAGGTGTTTTGGAGTATCTTTATCTGCCAATTTCTTTCTTTCTTTCTTTCTTTCTTTTTTCTTTCTTTTTTCTTTCTTTTTTCTTTCTCTCTTTTTTCTTTCTCTTTTTTCTTTCTCTTTTTCCTTTCTTTTTTTCCTTTCTTTCTTTTTTTTCTTTCTTTTTCTTTCTTCATCTCGGACTCTAACCACCGCCCATTTTTCGACGCGAGTTTCCCCATAAAAGTCAATGGAAACAAAGATAATTTGTTTTGCATTGACTTCTATAGCATGCAATACCGCATGTGGCCAGAGGTGGGGGGGGCAGCCTCGGAAATACTCAGGGACACCTCGGCTGATCTCGGAAACCCTCAGAAAGGTTCGGAAACACTCGAGAACGGAGTATTTTAGAGTGATTTTGAGTATTTCCGAACGGCTCCGAACCGTTCCGAGTGTCGCCGGCGCCCCTGCACATCTGGCCAAATGCGGTACTGCACACCCCATTAGCTTTAATTCTGCTTGTTTTGCGAGACAACACTCGCAAACCGAGTCAGAATTAAAAAAAGTTGCTCGTTATTTAAAATGCTCGTAAACCGCGTTACTCGTAAACCAAGGTTCCACTGTACATAATTTTTTTTTTTTTTTTTTTTTAACTTTGTGTATTTTTTAATGAGACACTACAAAAACACATTATTAAGACAACATTGTTAGCACCAAGAGGAGGGCCCTCCTATTCCTTCTGTATTGAACAGTGGCGGCTGGTGATATTTTGGGGGGGGGGGTGGCAAACTAACGACACCACCACTAACGACGGGAAGGCAGCGATCTCCCTTCCTCCACACCCTCGCGGGAGACAGATCGGAAGGCGGCGATCCCCACCCCCGCAGGAGTAGGTGGGAAGGCGGCAATCGGACGGGAAGGCGGCAATCAGAGGCCTCCCTACCTTAGGAGGCAGATAACGAGGATCTGGGGTAGGGCTGCTGCTCCTCGCTTCGGGGCCGTTGCTTTTCCTCACTGCAGAACAGGAAGTGGGTCTTGTGACCCGATTGGCCGGGAGTCCTTCCTGATTGGCCGGGAGTCCTTCCTGATTGGCCGGGAGGAGAATCAGGAAGACAATAGCGAATATTAATTTGCTATTGTCACACAACTGGGTGAGCTCAGGACGCAGTGCTCTGTGCCCTGAGCCCACCCTTTTTTGAAGCCAATTAGACTCTGAGGCCTCGTACACACGACCGATTTTCTCGTCCAAAACAGTCAAGAAAAGTGCCGCGAGAGTTTTTTTGTCTAGAAAAACGTTCGTGTATATGGTTTTACGACGAGAAACTTGACGAGAATCTCGACGAGAAAATAGAGAACCTGCTCTCTATTTTCTCGTCAGGATTCCAGATTTCCTCGTCGTGTTTCTCGTCGGCCTGTTTTGTGACGAGAAAATGGTTTGTGTGTATGCTTTTATGACTCTTCCAAAAGCGCGCATGCTCACAAGCAACTATGAGACGGGAGCGCATCTTCTGGTAAAACAAGCCTTCATAATGGAGAGAGCACATTCGTCACGCTCATAAATATTTCATAGTTTAAATGTTCTGCATTGAATTCTTCGTTAGAATGTTACATTAATCAAAACGAGTGACCTTCTTTTGCTGCTGATATTCACACAGAGTTCTGCCTTATTTTTAACCTTTTTCATGCTGCTCTTTATAAGATTTATGTGTATTATATCGTGCAAGTTTTTAGGAATAATTTAAATGGTTAGATTTTTCAAAATGATGTTAATTATAATTTCTCAATGTTTTGATAGCGATCTCCCATTTAATTTTCGAATCTATATTTTTAAAATTTCCCACCATGTTTTTGTGCTAATCAGATTTAGTTATTCTTTTGGGGGGGGGTGATATCTGTGCCTTTTATTGTCAGTCAAATGTATCTGCTTACTCCAAAGCTTGTTTTTTTTTATTTAAAAATACACATAGTCAAGTATGAACTTAAACAAAAATCACATTTATTCATGTTTATAAATTAAATAAAGAGAAGGCAGCGCTGGAGAAGCTGCTGCCATTTGTGCATCCCAGGGACCCCAGAGCACACAGCAACCCTGTGTGGACACTAAAATTGGGAGCTTGAGAAGGCCAACATTTCTGAACACAATCTGATGCTGGCCTCCCAGAGGTCAGGAACAGCAGCAGGTGATATATATGTCCCAAGTGTGTGGTACTACAACAGGCTGCCTTCTACCACAATGAAGCAAGGCCATCACTTCCTCTTCTTCCTGGCAACCTTCCCTGCAGCCTTTCCTGAAGCCTTTCCTGAAGCCTTTCCTGCAGCCTTCCTTCTTCGTTTGGCTGGAGGCTGGCCCACTGGAGGGGTACTCCTGTCAGGAGGAGGAGGTGGAGGTGTAGCAGAAGGGGGTGGGGCAGAAGAAGAAGGTGGAGGTGTAGCAGAAGGGGGTGGGGCAGAAGAAGAAGGTGGAGGTGTAGCAGAAGGGGGTGGGGCAGAAGGTGGAGGTGTAGCAGAAGAGGGTGGGGCAGAAGGTGGAGGTGTAGCAGAAGGGGGTGGGGCAGAAGGTGGAGGTGTAGCAGAAGGGGGTGGGGCAGAAGGTGGAGGTGTAGCAGAAGGGGGTGGGGCAGAAGGTGGAGGTGTAGCAGAAGAGGGTGGGGCAGAAGGTGGAGGTGTAGCAGAAGGGGGTGGGGCAGAAGGTGGAGGTGTAGCAGAAGGGGGTGGGGCAGAAGGTGGAGGTGTAGCAGAAGGGGGTGGGGCAGAAGAGGAAGGTGGAGGTGGAGGTTGAGGTTGGGTCAGTTGGGCCACCTCACATATGGCGGTATTGGGGGTAATTTGCTCCATCACCCCCTTGTTGAGCAAGGTGATGAGCAGGGGCTCGCATAGGAGGCGTTGCTCCATGCTCATCACCTTGAACTTAGCCTCCACTAGGCCGACAATGGCCTCTTCAGGGGATGTGGGCTCCTTGAGGGTGGCATGGGCCTCTTTAATAAGGGCCATTGCTGCCTCACTGGTGGTCCTGTCCCTCCTGCCTCTTTTGTGAAGCCGGATGGGAGGCACCTGGGATCTGGTGCTTCTCCTTTGCCCTGCCACCTCCTGTCTGCCACTGGGCCCTGCCACCTCCTGTCTGCCACTGGGCCCTGCCACCTCCTGTCTGCCACTGGGCCCTGCCACCTCCTGGCTGCCACTGGGCCCTTCCTCCTCCTGCCTGACAGTTTCCAGACCCTCCTCCTGGCTGATTTCATCCTGTGTATGAAAAAGGAACATAGTTTAATATGTTGGTTTAATCTTTGCATCAAACTTTGTAATCCTGATGGAAGCAATTAGAATGTAAATGCATAAATCCTTGCTTTAAATTTACCACTACATCAGCTTGACTATTTACCACACAATTAAGTGCAGAATAATGTCTACAGATCATGATTTCACTTGTGGAATACAAAATAATGTATGTTTCTCATCCTGACATATTTGGGAAACATTAATTTTATCCCACTACATTTTCAGTTAATACTATACCTGGCTCCAGATGGCCAAATCAGGATCATCCAGGATGGCTGCCTCCTCTTGCTCCAGAGAAGGCTCAGGTTGGCTGCAGGGAAGTCTGGGGGGAAGAGTGGAGAGTGATGGCCTTGGCTCAATGTGGTCATCCAGGAAGGACATCCTGCTGTAGTACCACAAAATCGGGACATAAACATCACCTGCTGCTGCTCCTGACCTCTGAGAAGCCAGCACCTTAGAGCGTTCAGTCCTGTAGGTACCTCTCAAGCTCCCAATTTTAGTGTCCACTTGTTTTGCTGTGGCTGTGGGCACCTTGGTATGCACAAATGGGAGCAGCTTCTCCAGCGCTGCTTTTCTCACCCCTTTTTTTTTATGGATGGGGTTTTTGGTCTCCCACAGAGCCGGCAGCTCCCTTACACGGTCAATAAATTCCGCCAGGAACTCTTTGTCGCTAATAAAGACATTCATATTGTATCTGCAAGTTAAATAAATTATATTTAAATAATGTGAGGCAAACAGTCTAACCTCCTTCACATCCTAGTCACCATATATATCATCCAACAATCTCAAGACAGTATAGGCCAACAATTTTTACAAGTCACAAAATCACATATCTTCGTTCGCACGTCCGTCACTTGAACTCCTCTCTCCGCACACCGAACGTACTATAGTCACATGTGTGTTTGCTATATACACACCACGCATGCGTCCAAATTCGAACACGTCGCTCCGCACACGTCGCCCGCCCATGACGTTCTAACTAACATCTTTTCCCCGCCCCTTCTCTTTCGGCGCGCAGACAGATATGGCGGAGTTACAGCAGGTGTCTGATAATTCCGCAACTAGCGAGGAGACAAGCCCGGAGACCGAGGACACGTCACGATCAAGGAGGAGATTCAAGGCATCGAATATGTCTTTGGCGGAGATGGTGGACATCTTGGTCAAGGCTGATTATGATGCCAAGCATGGGCCGTATAGCAAACCAAATAGAAGGAAGGCCAAAATCCTCACTAAAGTTGTGAAGAGTCTGAGGGCGAAGTTCGGGGTGAAACGCTCAAATGAGCAGCTCAGAAAGAGGTGGTCAGACCTCAAACTGAGGGAGCCAGACCAGTTGAGGATCATAAAGAGGATGCTCGCTAAAAGTAAGTAAAATGACGACCTTTCTGCTATTAATCTTTTTAGAAACTGACATTTTTTTTTTTTTTATCATATTGGACTCCCTTCCAAAATGTAATATTTTGAACTAGGTTGGGCACAGTAATCGTTCGTTACGTTACCGACACTTCGTTCGGCCACTATCCGCGGTTTTGGCTTATTTAAGAGCCACAAAAGTAATTAGACATCTGCCATTTTTGATCAAGTATTGTGGATAATTTTTAAGTCTAGATGATGTGTTTGTAAGGAGAATGAAATGCAAACTTTTATCAGTGTAAAGGAGAGGACACTCAGCAGCTGCTTCCACATCTGTACTTTGGAGCACTATAGTGTGGGCCACCAGACCCGCCTTTTTTGGGTGTCCCACACAGGTGCATCAGAGTTTATTTGTGGTGCCTCCATGTCCAAAAAATTACATCCAAATGTGAATACTAAACATATTTGGGGTCATAAAGAATGCATTTTTCTTTAAATTCCGCACAAACACACATTTGTACCCCACTTCCAAACAATTTAGCCTGTTTTTAGTTTAACAGTGAGATTTTTACAGTGTGATAAATAGACCTTTGGTTTTATTCTCATAGGGGAGAGAAGACTGGGAGGAGGACACTCCAGGGAGCACATGCACCCCACAACTTCCAAACAACACCAAACTCCCAAAGACCCACAACCGAAAGATGTGCAGGAAGTTGAGGTGGAGGAAGGAGAAGTGCAGGAAGGAGAGGTGGATGACGTTGTGGATCTGGTCACCACATTAGGTCAGTATCTGTCACCACAGCTTAAGGTAAGCGAGGTAGGCCTGCAGAGTTTTATTCATTTTTTTAATGGTTTTTAGGGGATGGAAATGTTGTGAAGGATAGTACACGGTTCTCTGCTGACAGTGCCCTCCGCCTCATCCAGCAAGTGATGGAATGTAGCACGGAACTGGACCTAATTAAACAAAGAATCCATGTGATGGAACAAACATTTAAAGACATTCTCGATGTTTTGGGGAGAATTCAATAAGCCATCCAAACACATTTGTTTTTACATGTTTGTTTTTATATTTTTTCTAATTTTTTGAGTAACAAAGCAGCCAAAAATTGAATATGCACACAGTGTGTGAACATGTGCTATCTGCCATCAGGGGATATCCATGTACGTCTTTTGTGGGTGCAACCCCTTCCTCGTATCAAAAGTCGGTGAACTGAGGAAGGGGATGCACCCCCAAAACACGTCCATTGATCACCCCTGATGGCAGATAGCACATGTTGACAATAGGGATCAGGATTGTAAACTTCCTATTTGCAAAAAAGTAAAAATGTGTGCATATTGAATTTTTGGCTGGGCAAGGGGTGGCAGGACCCCATATTAGGACGGGCACATAGAGACATAGTTTGTGTAACTGAATGTCTCAGATTGCTCAGAGGTATCCAATGTTGTCATTTTAGAAATGCAAGTGGTATTTTTGTATTTTCATAAGCCAAAATTTGCCGGGTTGTGGCCAGGCCAACCCCAAAGTAAAACAAAAAAAAATGTGCAGAGAGTAAAATATTTGACCACAAACAACGTGTAGCTTCTTTTTATAATACTCTCTAAGCTTATTTGGTTCTTTTGTAAGGTAACATAGTGAAATTGGTTGTTATTTACTAAAGTAAAATACACTTGCCACTACAAATGCACAAAGACAAACTAGGAGACAGGAAAGAACAAATAATTAAAGGTTTAAACAAGCTTTTTATTGGGATACTTAGACATAGGCTGGCATAGGAATTGCCCCCCTACCCGTGAAATACTCCATGTATTTGTCCCGAACCACACGGGCATTTTGGGGGGGCAAGCCAAGACGGGCAGATTCCAGGCCCGGAAGGGGATTTGCAGGGGAAAGTCCAGCCTCTGGCAAAACTGAGGCCATATAGGAATTAGATTTTTGGCTCAGAAAGTTGTGTAGCACACAGCAGCATAACACTACATAGTTTATTTTGTAGTCCGCCAAGTGGATGGAAGTCATAAAAAGGCGGAACCGGCTGGCCATTATGCCGAAGGCATTTTCAACGACTCTTCGGGCCCTGGCCAGCCGGTAATTGAACACCCTCTTCTCTGGGGTCAGGGTCCTCTGTGGAAATGGCCTCATAAGATGCCGTCCGAGTCCGAAGGCTTCATCAGCCAAGAAAACAAAGGGGAGTCCTTCAATATTCCCTGCATCCGGTGGCAATTCAAGGTCGTCACTCTGGAGACGGAGGGCAAACTCCGTCTGGATGAAGGATCCCCCATCGGACATCCGGCCATTCTTCCCTACATCAACATAGAGGAATTCATACCGTGCTGACACCACCGCCATCAGCACAATGCTATGAAACCCTTTGTAATTGTAGTAGTAGGACCCAGAACGGGGTGGCGGCACGATGCGGACGTGCTTCCCGTCTATGGCACCACCGCAGTTGGGGAAGTCCCACCGCGTGGCAAACTCCGATGCCACAGTCTGCCATTCCTGTGGCGTGGAAGGAAGCTGTGGAGTGAAACAAGATTAAATAATATTAGAAAAACAAAGGCATACATTACAAGGAAATTCTATCCCAAAAAATTAGAGACCAACATCAATCTAATTATACGTTTATTAAGGTGTGTAAAAAAAGTATAATGGAAGGCTCATTTATCATATTCATCACCCCCTCTGATGGGCCATTACTAAATTATTTTGGGGGGGGGGAGATGTGTTTGGCCACAGGATAGCATTGCAGTGGCGGTGCGTCCAGAGTGGGCGCTGGAGCACTGTCCCCTCTCTCCTGTGCCCATCACTCAGAACAATACATAGGTTCATGCGTTGCATGAACCTATGTATTGTCTATGCCGCACACTATTCAGGTGGATGGCCTCTTGTAAAGCGACCGACATATGAATAATTGTGGCATTTAGGGGGTTAAAATTGCAGAGCAGAAACAGGTATTAAAATAGTCTTGCAAATTACAACCTGAGGGATGTAATTGGCTTCCTCAAAGAAAAATCGGGGACGCAAGGAGGGGGGCATTCCTTGTGTAAACACTGACAGGCTGCTCTGCCAATCATGTTCACCAAGTCTGTTTAATGGTAACATGATTGGCTGATGCAACATGAAGGGAAGGAGAAGACATCAAGGACAGAAGAAGGATGGCGCTGACCACAAGAAGGTAAGTGCAGGGCTGGGGGGAAACTGGCTGCATTAGAGGGGACTAAATGGCTGCATTGGAGGGGACAACTGGGGGCGTTTATTAGGCAACAGAGCAAAAAAGGAGGAAGTTTATTTCCGAAATTGGGGTTGGAACCCCCCAACATTTGGAGCAACAGGCGCCCCTGCTGGAAAAGTTAGTGAGGGGAAATATTTAGGGAGGATAAAAAAGGGGCAATCTAAAGCTTCCAACATGCATGGGGACAAAGGGGACATTCTCAGCATATTACAATCATGGTAATTAGGGAAGGATGAAAGAAATACAATACATTAGCATACATGTAATACATAAAATGTGATGTTAAGGGAGAAAACTTACCCTAATATAGTCCTCCTGCAGGACTTGGATGATGGCAGAACAGGTGTCTGGGATTATGAGGCCCAGAGCCTGGGGGGAGATGCCTGTGGTGAACTTCAAGTCCTGAAGACTTCTCCCTGTCGCCAGGTAACGCAACGTGGCGATGAGCCTCTGCTCAGCACTGATGGCTTCCCGCATAACGGTGTCCTTCCTGGTAATATAGGGGGACACCAAAGCCAACAGTTCCTGAAAAACGGGGTCAGACATCCTCAGAAAATTCCTGTAGTCCTCAGGATTATTCTCGACGATCTCCCGCAGCAGAGGCATGTGGCAGAATTGGTCCCGCTGGAGCAACCAATTCTTGGTCCATGAACTCCTCCTCACACCATTCATGGACTGGTCTTGGTCCAAAACAAGCAGACCAACACCAAGCGCACGCACAGCACGAACTCGACGACGAGAACGTCCAGGCGACATGGCTAGGAAACGGTCGTCTTATCAGAACGTACAGAACAGAACGCACTTTAGAACAGCAAGGCCTATGAATAACGAACTGAAATTCAGAAACGAACAGGCAAGAACGCACTGTAAAACAGATACGACCTGCCTAGACGCCCTGAAAGTCAAGATACGAACCCACAAGCACAAACTGAACCTCAGAAAACGATCTGAAAAGTACGAAGACTAAAAAGCGCGAATCGTCTCTTCCCAAACTTTTACTTCACACGCGGTAACACGAGATCAGCAAAAGCAGCCCAAGGGGTGGCGCCAAGAAAAAAGATCTTCCCCTTTATAGTGCCGTCGTACGTGGCGGAACGTGAGCGCAGAGAACCACGAGGAAATTGGAAAATGACAGTGTGTACGCATAGAAAGCTTGACGAGAAAATCGACAAGCTTAACAAGAATCTCGTCGAAAAAAACGACGTGTTTTTTACGACGAGAAAATCGGTCGTGTGTACGAGGCCTAAAGCCTCGTACACACGACCGGTTTTCTCGGCAAGAAAACTGCTGGGAGAGCTTTTTGCCGAGAAAACCATTCGTGTGTATGGTTTCTCGTCAGGAAAACTGCCGGGAATCTCAACGAGAAAAATAGAGAACCTGCTCTCTATTTTTCTCGTCGGGATTTAAGGCAGAGTGTTTTCTGCCGAGAAAACCGGTCGTCTGGACTTCGGCGCATGTGCCATAGCATACAAGGTTAGTGTGGGGTGTAGCAAGATGGCGGCGGCGGCATCGAATGTGACGAGCGCCGGCTCGTCGTAGTCGATGACGTCAGCGCGTTCTTGCCATTCAAAAGAACCGCGTTTTTTTGGAGCGGCCGCCTGTACACAGGGCTTGGCAAGACAAGCTTGCCAGGAATCCCATCGAGAAAACCGACATTGTTTTTTCCGACAGGATTCCTGCCCGTGTGTACAGGGCTTCAGGCTCTAATCTAAATAAAAAAAAAACAGTGAAATTCATGTGTCCAGCATGTAGATTAGGGGCCGGGCACATGGATTAGGGGGGGCAACGCCCCTGCCCCTCTTATGGACGGGCCACCACTGGTATTGAACTGTATTGTAATTCTCCTGCCCCCTTTATATTGGTAAGTGTTGCACAAACTGCGCTATATAAATCCTGTATAATATTACTAATAATAATAATAATAATAATGCAAGAATACGTTTTTTTAAAACCTCATGGGGGACTAAAAAAAAATGAAAACGTTTTTTTAAGTCGAAAACGAATTGTTGAGTTGAAAAACGAATAAAAAATAAAAAAGACAGCTACAAATATTTGCCCTGTACGAACAGTATGTCCTCATGTTAAATGATGCTGGGTGTCATTCAACCTGAGGACATCTTGTGGTGGAAAGGAGGTACTGTAGGGGACAGGACCCCGAGAGGAGATTAATATTGCAGTAAGAGCACTTCTACCCCAAGTATATTCAGTAACACTAATGTTGTCACAATGCATTATTAATGAAGCTTTGTACGCTGCTTTCACACTTAATTTTCACAGCAATTTCCAGGGCTAATGCCTCGTACACACGACCGGTTTTCCTGACATGCCGAAAACCGAAGTTTTTCTCGATGTGATTCCTCTCAAGCCTGCCTTGCCTACACACGTTCAGGCAAAAAAAACGCTCGACCAAAGAGCGGTGACGTACAACACGTACGACGGCACTATAAAGGGGAAAACTTCCATTCAAATGGCGCCACCCTTTGGGCATCTTTTGCTGATCCTCGTGTTCCTCGTGTTAGTAAAAGTTTGGGGAGAGACCATTCGCGCTTTTCAGCCTCGTGCTTTTCAGTCCATAACAGAGTTACGAATGTGCGATCTCCATTACGAACGCCAGTTTTACCAGAACGAGCGCTCCCCTCTCATACTTGATTCTGAGCATGCGCATTTTTTTCCCCTCGGAAAAGCATACACACGAGCGTTTCTTGCGACGAGAAAAAGACCGACGGGAAACACGACGGGAAAAAAGAGAGCAGGTTCAAATTTTTTTGCGGGCAGTTTTCTCGTTGGGAAAACAGCTATGGAGCATACACACCACCGGTTTTCCCGACCAATCTAAAACAAATGGCAGTTTTCTTGTCGGGAAAACCGGTCGTGTGTACGAGGCAATAGAGTTGGACCCGACTATAAATTGACAGTCAGGTCTCAATGACTACTAGCAGAGCAGCTGTGGTAGGAAGGAAGACGGGAAGACCTGAGTGTATATTTAAGTATTTAAATGCAATAATAAAGATATGGACCAATAAGCAATTAAACATGTGAAAGTAGTAATTAAGATTACTAAGGCAGGCCATACGTTATTTTATTTTTTTTGTTCAAGGTGGTTCAGGTTGAATGAAATAAAATGAGCCGATTCTCTTATCCACACATTCAAGGTGGATGGGGGGATCACACCCACTGCGCTATCGTGTTCTGATGGTGGGGGAGACTTCACCGTCAGAACACACTGTTTAGTGTTGTTGGGTATAGCCGTTGGCACTGATCGTTCGGGAGAAACCCACCAGCCTGCTTGTACAGAACTCGATCGCTAGTTGTATAACCAGCCTGTCCATACATGCAGGGGAGGGCTGGTAGCCTTAGGCCTTGGGGGCAAGTCCAGTCAAGTGGCCCACTGAACCGCCGAATCAGCTCACCATCTGTGCCTATCAATGAAGCCTAATCACTGGGGCAGGTTACATGGGGTGTATGGGGGGGAGATGGGGGGTCAGCTAGGGGTGTCAGGGTCTCTCACCTCAGCGATCACAGCTCAGCAGGTCCTTGCACGCCACGGTCTCCTGGGGGGGGGGTAACGCTCCTGATCCTGGGGTCAAGTTGCAGCCAGCGCCCAGCCCTGCAGCCCTGCAGCCCTGCGTCCCGACTCCCTGGCACGCCCTGCCTCTGTCTTCTTGCAAGAATCCGGTCCCAGGGAGTTGTAGTTTCCTCTGCGCTGCTGTGTTTTCCACCTACCAGAAGCTTGAGTGCGGACTACAACTCCCGGAATGCAACAGCTAGTGGTCGGCCGCCATGGCCGTGCCCCCGGCCCGACTTCCTAGACCAGAAAAAAAAAGAAAATGGTAGCGGGCAGCGGCTGCCGGCCATTTTGAACATAAGTTAGGGTGGCCTGGGAGGCAATTGCCACCCTGCCCCCTGGCCCAGCCCTCCCCTGCATACATGGATTGAAATTCGGACAGTCCCTGCTGAACCGGCCAAACTTTGATCCATGTATGGCCACCTTAATTCAATGTATTACTATATACACTCACCGGCCACTTTATTAGATACACTTTGCTAGTATCAGGAACAGCAGATCTCCATGGTGTCTCCTGTCAGATCGGGGATCCGCCTTATTTACATAGGCAAATTCCCGTTCTGCCTCTGTTTCCTGCAATCGCGGGTCACCGGCGGACATCGAGTCCGGGGGACCCGCGGCGTGCAGCGTGCACACGCGCCCACAGTGTCACGTGCACGGATCAAGTGGTTAATTAACTGCGTTCAGGAGACTATACTACTGAGGTGCCTTACTGGTGACTATGCTTGGCCTAGGCTCACTGGGCAGAAGTACCCTTTAACCACTTAAGGACCGCTCACGGCATATATACATCGGCAGAATGGCTCGTACAGGCACAATAACGTACCTGTACGTCCCCTTTAACTGCCTGCCGTGTGGTCGCGCATGCGCCGCCACCGGTGCGCTCACGACCCTGCAGTCATCCCCGTGAGTCGGACCGCGGGTCCCGCGGACTCGATCGCCGTGGGGATCCCCACGATCGTATCACGGAGGGATGGAGCGGGGAGACACAACATCTCCCCGCTCCTCTACTGACACTGTCACCGATCTCCGCTCTGTGTAATCAGAGCGGAGATCGGTGACGTGTCACTCGTAGCCACGCCCCCCTCAGTTAGAAACACGCCCCTAGGCACACTTAACCCCTTCAGCGCCCCTAGTGGTTAACCCCTTCACTGCCAGTGTCATTTTTACAGTAACCAGTGCATTTGTATTGCACTGATCGCTGTAAAAATGACAATGGTCCCAAAAATGTGTCAAAAGTGTCCGATGTGTCGGCCATAATGTCGCAGTTACGAAAAAAATCACTGATCGCCGCCATTACTAGTAAAAAAAAAAAAATATTATTAAAAATGCCATAAAACTATCCCCTATTTTGTAAACGCTATAATTTTTGTGCAAACCAATCAATAAGCGCCGATTGCGATTTTTTTTTTACCAAAAATATGTAGAAGAATACGTATCGGCCTAAACTGAGGAAGAAAAAAAATTTATATATTTTTTGGGGATATTTATTATAGCAAAAAGTAAAAAATATAGATTTTTTTTTTTAAATTGTCGCTCTATTTTTGTTTATAGCGCAAAAAATAGAAACCGCAGAGGTGATCAAATACCACCAAAAGAAAGCTCTATTTGTGGGGAAAAAGGGACGTCAATTTTGTTTGGGAGCCACGTTGCACGACCGCGCAATTGTCAGTTAAAGCGACGCAGTGCCGAATCGCAAAAAGGGGCCTGGTCTTTATTTCCTGCGTATTGGTCCGGGGGTTAAGTGGATAAATGAATAATGAGTAGGGGTTAGTACGTAGAATGGTTAGGTAAGACAGTAATGGACAATTGGACAACAGTGGACCATGCCTGTGTAATGTGGGGTAAAACAGCCACTTGTAGCCTCCCTTGGAAACCCATGTGACAAGGTGACAACGCAGGAAACCAATTAGGAACCAGGGACAGAGCAAAAGATGAAAAAAACGTGAAAAACCTCCATAATTTCCTTTGAATTGTATACGAGAAGGTTCTTTTCTGCAGTGACAGAAAAACGTATCCTACAACCAGCAATGTAATCAATGGACGGAGAGATCCTCTTACAATCATAACCCAGCAATGTGACATGGGATCATTACAAGGCACGTTCCCTCTGTAATCATATATGTCCAGCACCTAAGCTGCACCTTGCAACAATGCAATATCAACTTACATCACAGGTGGTAGAAGTAAGGGTGTCACCGTTCGTTATTCCATACTCCTTCGCATCATGATTATCCTTAAAGGGGTTGTAAAGGTATTCAGGTAATTCTATGCATTAAGGTGAAAAAACATCCGAAGCATTAGCGCCCCCACCCCCCCCCCCCCCCGAGCCCCCCGTGTACTTACCTGACCCCTCGAAAGTCCCGCGCCGTGAACGCGCTGGCTTCTCAGCCGGGCTTCTGGCTCATTCATTGGTTTATTGAAAGCAGCGCAGCCATTGGTTCGCGCTGCTGTCAATCACATCCAATGACGCGGCGCGCCGGGGGGCGGGGCCGAGTGACACAGTGAGCAGCTATGGCCGCCGGCTGTATCATGGGAGCGCGCCCGCAAGAACTTTCCACCATGCGAGAGAGCTCACATGAACATGAAAAGTTCTTGCGGGGGGGGGGAGGAGCCGAGACAGCCGCAGAGGGACCTCAGAAGACCAGGATCAAAACGAGCTGCACAGTGGAGGTAAGTTTAACATGTTTGTTATTTTATCAAAAAAAAAAAAAAAAAATCCTTTAGTGTTCCTTTTAAGGCTCCATTCACACTTATACGACTCCAAAGTTGTGCCGACTTTGGGGTGCAACTTTGACGCAACTTTGGATGGGTGCAACTTGGATATGACTTTGGCTTTGACCAGTGATAATGGACAACTGTTGCTTTGTATAACATTCAAGTACGAATTTTATGCCACTTTTGAGGGTTAACATTGAAGTCTTTGGCCCAACAGTTGCATGAAAGTCGGACCAAAAGTGGTGCATGAACTACTTTGAAGTCGCTGCAACTTTAAGTCGCACATATATGAATGGTTATCATTGCTAAGCATGAGGAACGACTTGTCATGCGACTTTAATGTCCAAAGTTGCATGACAAGTCGCACAAGTATGAATGGAGCCTAAAGCAAAAGTTTATTCTCCTTATATTTTGCCTTGCCTTGATACTCCCTCCCCCTCCCATCAACGCGCTTATGAGATCTTAACCACTTCAGCCCCGGAAGGATTTACAGTGAGGGAAAAAAATATTTGATCCCCTGCTGATTTTGTACGTTTGCCCCACTGATCAGTCTATAATTTTAATGGTCGGTTTATTTTAACAGTGAGAGACAGAATAACAACAAAAATATCCAGAAAAACGCATTTCACAAAAGTTAGAAATTGATTTGCATTTTAATGAGTGAAATAAGTACAGGGGGTCCCCGACTTACAAACGGGTTAGGGACTTTCCCCTTGTTTGTAAGCCGGAAATGTTCGTAAGTCGGGCCGCGCATTAACAGAACGGCAATTACGGACATTTCCAATGTTTTCCGATGTTCCGTCGAATGGCCGCGCATGCGCAGAACGGCAGATGGTCCCTGCAGCGTCCCGTTCGTAAGTAGAAGTTGTTTTTCTTAAGTCGGGCGTTCGTAAGTCAGGGACCCCCTGTATTTGACCCCTTCGCAAAACATGACTTGGTACTCGGTGGCAAAACCCTTGTTGGCAATCACAGAGGTCAGACGTTTCTTGTAGTTGGCCACCAGGTTTGCACACATCTCAGGAGGGATTTTGTCCTCTTTGCAGATCCTCTCCAAGTCATTAAGGTTTCGAGGCTGACGTTTGGTAACTCGAACCTTCAGCTCCCTCCACATATGTTCTATGGGATTAAGGTCTGGAGACTGGCTAGGCCTCTCCTAGACCTAATGTGTTTCTTCTTGAGCCACCCCTTTGTTGCCTTGGCCGTGTGGTTTGGGTAATTTTCATGCTGGAAGACCCATCCACGACCCATTTTCAATGCCCTGGCTGAGGGAAGGAGGTTCTCACCCAAGATTTGATAGTACATGGCCCAGTCCATTGTCCCTTTGATGCAGTGAACTTCTCCTGTCCCCTTAGCACAGTGGTTCCCAACCTTTCTAGTGCCGTGACCCCTTAATAAAGTTTCAAAATTGTGGGGACCCCTAACAGTAAAATTATTTTCGTAGCGTGGGTTGTCAGCACCCAAAGCAAGACAAGTAATTTGCGCCCCTAACCCATGGATATGTAGCACTCCCTGAGTCCCTTCCACTCGTACAGTATTAAAACCCCTTATAGTGCATTTTAGGATGTATCACTCTTTTTCTCTTTGTTCTCCTTCCTTTCCCTTTTATCTCTCTCTTTGCTAATTTCTTGTCCCCCACCCATCTTTCTCTAGCAGTCTTTCTTGTTCTTTCTCTTCCTTTTTCTTTGTTCCTCCCCCTCTTTCCCTCTCCCTTCCATGTATTCTCTATTTTTATTCCTTCTCTTACTCCTTGATCGGGGGGTGGGATGAGTGGCAGTGCTGGTGGGATCAGTGGCAGTGCTGGGCGGGGAGTTCTGATCAGCCAACTTAGGTGCTCTTGATCAAGGTCATCTGCTGATCTGAGAACTGTAGTAGGGACTTTTAATGGCAACTCTAATCACAGGTAGTGTTACTGGCTATGTCTCCAGCTTTACTGTGTCTCTGACTTTGTGGTGTCTCGTACCTATGCCGAAATCAGGAGATAGGGTCTCCTCCAGCCCCTCCCACGTCACATTCCTCACCAGTCATGCGGTGAACTGAATGGGTGGCTGCAAAGTGGCTGAGGGAGCAGCCGCGTGCTCCAGGAACAGCCTAGCTGGGTGGCCACAGGCTCCAGGGACAGCCCTGCTGGGCGTCCACGAAAAGGCTGGGAGAGCAGCATGGGCTTTAGGAACAACCCAGGATTCGGTGACCCCTGGCAAATCGTCATTCGACCCCTGAGGGGGTCCCGACCCTCAGGTTGAGAACCACTGCATTAGCAGAAAAACACCCCCAAAGCACAATGTTTCCACCTCCATGTATGACGGTGGGGATGGTGTTCTTGGGGTCATAGGCAGCATTCCTCCTCCTCCTCCAAACACAGCGAGTTGAGTTGATGTCAAAAAACTCGATTTTGGTCTCATCTGACCACAACACGTTCACCCAATTCTCCTCTGAATCATTTAGATGTTCATTAGCAAACTTCAGACGGTCTTGTACTGTACATGTGCTTTCATGAGCAGGAGGACCTTGCAGGTGCTGCAGCATTTCAGTCCTTTGCGGTGTAGCGTGTTACCAATTTTTTTCTTGGTGACTGTGGTCCCAGCTGCCTTGAGATCATTGACAAGATTCTCCAGTGTAGTTCTGAAAAAAGCAGAAAAGCGCCTCTGAGTGCAAGGTTTTAATTGTGTAGAATAATATGTATCCAACACTTACATAAAAGTAAGAGATGACAGGCTCATGGATAGTAGACCATCCTGGATCGGTCTCCAACGACTCTGATATGTCCCCTGTGAGCGGAGTGTCCAGCAGCAATTTCCACGGTGTCCCGGGATGAAGCCAGCTGATCCTCCCGGTGGCTGGAGGAGATGAAAGTGTTCCACTCTGGGAACAAGTCCGTGAGCGTGTGAGGTCACCGGAGTGTGGGGGAAAACACAACGCGTTTAAGAGCATGCGCGAGACTCACACGGGAGCATGCGCGCTCCTTTCTCAAGTGATCATTGAAACTCCAGGTGAGATCTCGCATGGAGCCCCAGACCGAGGGAGATTGACAGTTATTTTGTTTCTTCCATTTGCGAATAATCACACCAACTGTGGTCACCCTCTCACCAAGCTGATTGGCGATGGTCTTGTAGCCCATTCCAGCCTTGTGTAGGTCTACAATCTTCTCCCCGACATCCCTGGACAGCTTTTTGGTCTTGGCCGTGGTGGAGAGATTGGAATCTGATTGCTTCTGTGGACAGATGTCTTTTATACAGGTAACAAGCTGAGATTAGGAGCACTCCCTTCAAGAGAGTACTACTAAACTCAGCTTGTTACCTGTATAGAAGACACCTGGGAGCCAGAAATCTTGCTGATTGATAGGGGATCAAATATTTATTTCATTCAATAAAATGCAGATCACTTTATAACTTTTTTTAATGCTTTTTTTCTGGATATTTTTGTTGTTATGCCGCGTACACACGATCGGAATTTCCGACAACAAATGTTCGATGTGAGCTTTTGGTCGGATATTCCGACTGTGGGTAGGCTCCATCGGAACATTCAAAAGAACCGCCGTACTTTTGAATGGCAAGAACGCAGTGATGTCAATGACTACGACGAGCATGCGCTCGTCACATTCAATGCCGTCGCCGCCATCTTGCTACACCCTACACTACCCTTGTATGCTACAGCGCATGCGTCTAAGTCTTTTCGTAAGCATACACACGCACGGTTTTCTCGTCGGGAAACAGGCCGACGAGAATCCCGACGAGAAAATAGAGAGCAGGTTCTCTATTTTTCTCGTCGAGATTCCCGGCAGTTTTCTCGACGAGAAAGCATACACACGACCGGTTTTCTCTATAAAAAGCTCTCCCAGCAGTTTTCTTGCCGAGAAAACCGGTCGTGTGTACGAGGCTTAAAGCGGAGCTCCGCCGTGTAAAAAATATTAAAAGCCAGCAGTTACAAATACTGCAGCTGCTGACTTTTAATATTAGGACACTTACCTGTTCTGGAGTCCAGTGACGTCCGCAGCAGAAGACGAGCAATCGCTCGTCACTCTGCTGCCCCCACCGCCATCCTCGGTGAGGGAATCAGGAAGTGAAGCGTTCCGGCTTCACTGCCCGGTTCCCTACGGCACATGCGCGAGTCGCGCAGCTCCGTCCTCACTGGTCCCTGTTGTGTTCTGGGAGCCGTGTGTTTCCCAGAACACAACAGGCGTTCTGCAGGAAGTGACGCACTACCCGCAGAATACCCGCAGAGAGGACTCCTGGAAGTGGGTGCAAATACCTGTCTTAGACGATGAGCGGAAGTTCCACTTTAGGGTGGAGCTCCACTTTAAGTCTTTGGGTGATGTCACTTCCCATTCATTTCCCAGCCATTGTCAAAAAAGGGGTACGTATAGTGATTTCTTCTTTACAGGGCTAGATAGGTTAGTCTTAGATGCCTGTAGATTTACAGATTTTAGTGTTAGGGTGGACTTCTACTTTAACTGCTTAAGGACCGCCCCATGCAGATATACTGCGTCAGGGGAGCCCTCAAGTGCGAAATCACCATTTTGTACACGTTTGTTTTTTTCAGGTCTGGGGCACGTGCGCGCACCGCCGGCGAACCCGCTCCCGCTGTGATTGGACGCAGCGGAGCTAATCAGCCGGTTCGGTGGACCCAATGTCCGCTGGGACCAGCTGATCGTTCCTGAAGCAGATAGAACTGGGGTCTGCCTATGTAAACAAGGCAGATTGCCGTTCTGTAAGAGGGGAAGATGGAGATCTTATGTTTCTGCTAAGCAGGAACACGGATCTCTGTCTTTTCCCAGTCAAAGCACCTCCCCCACAGTTAGAAAGTGCTCCCAAGGAACACATTTAACCCTTTGTTTGGCCCTGATGTTAACCCCTTCCCTGTCAGCAGGGCCGCCATCAGGGGGGTACAGGCAGTACACCTCTAAGGGGCCCGGAGGTCCCCAGGGGCCTGGATGGCAACCCCCCTTTTTTTTTATAATTTTTTTTTTTTTTGTAAGGGGCCCAGATGTCCCCAGGGGCCCGGAGGTTCCCAGGGCCCCCGGATGGCAACCTCCCCTTTTTTGTTTTGTTCTTTTGTTTGTTTTTTTTGTTCGCCAGCACCCAAAGCCCCCCCCCCCCCCCGACCTCAACAATTTGCAATTTGCGGCGCAATTTGCCCGCTTCTCAATTAGTGGCACCCCCTGCTTCTCAATTTGCGGCAGCTCCCGCTTCTCAATTTGCGGCGGCAGCACCCCCCCCCCCCCGGTTCTCCTCTGCTCCAGGGGGCCCATGCCTGTCAGTGTCATTAGTACAGTGACAGTGCATTTTTATTTTAGCACTGATCACTGTATTGGTGTCACTGGTCCCCAAAAAGTGTCACTTAGGGGCTGATTTACTAATGGCAAATGAAATGTGCACTTTGCAAAGGTGCTCCAGAGCTTAGTTAATTAGGTAACGCTTCACTTTGCACAGGGTACCCAATTACATGCAAGGGAAATAAAAAATACTGTATTTTTACTTGCACATGATTGGATGATGGAGGTCAGCAGAGCTTCTGCTCATTTACTAAGCTTTGCAGCAGCCACACTTGCAGAGTGCAATTGCACAGTCTATTTGTCTTTAGTAAATCAACCCTTTAGTGTCAGAATTGTCAATCCGCAATGTCGCAGTCCCGCTAAAAATCGCTGACTGCAGCCATTACTAGTAAAAAAAGAAAAAAAATCATAAATATATTGCATAGTTTGTAGATGCTATAATTTTTGCGCAAACCAATCAATAGACGTTTATTGGGATTTTTTTTTTACCAAAAACATGTTGCAGATGCAGAATACATATTGGTCTAAATTGATAAAGACAAGGTCCATAAAGACATGGATGAGCCAGTTTGGGGTGGAGGAACTTGACTGACCTGCACAGAGTCCTGACCTCAACCCGAGAGAACACCTTTGGGTTGAATAAGAGCCGAGCCTGCGAGCCAGGCCTTCTCCTCCAACATCAGTGCCCGACCTCACAAATGCGCTTCTGGAAGAACGGTCAAACATTCCCATAGACACACTCCTAAACCTTGTGGACAGCCTTCCCAGAAGAGCTGAAGCTGTTATAGCTGCAAAGGGAGGGCCAACTCAATATTGAACCCTACGGACTAAGACTGGGATGCCATTAAAGTTCATGTGCGTGTAAAGGCAGGTGTTCCAATACTTTTGACAATATAGTGTGTAGCGGCCTCACCCCTCTCTCCCTTTGTCGTTCTCGGCTTGTCTTTCTTCGTCTAGGGGTCTCTGCATTGGGGAGAAGGATGAGATACACCACGGCCCATGTCCTCCATAGCTGAGAGGTGAAGGCCAGAAGATTGGGTCTTGTGTAGGTGTCCTAGAGTCAAGTCCAGTACTTCGTCCCTGACTCCTTTGCTCCTAGTAACCAGAGTTCCACACAGTGAATAGGTCCAATTCAGTTTTTTTCTTCTTGCCAAACAATAAACAGTTTCTTCTACTGAGTAGTAATGGGGAATAGATCGAGGCACAATCCTTTCCCTTCTCCTGCTAACCACTGTGGTGTCACCAGTGGCGGGTAGTCACTGCCACTGACTATGTGAAGTAGAACGTGAATTACCTTTGCTAGCTCGGCCCCTGTCAGGGGAAGGAGATCCGTCCAAAGGAGGTACCGGAGGCCTCTCTGTCACCAGCGATGCTGCGCCGGACTCTCCAGAGAAGTTCCGCACACCAGACCTCACAAACTCAGACACGGGCACCCAAGGAGTTAGGGCCCCCTCAGATTCCTCCACCCTTGCGGAACTCAGTCAAAGGTACTGAGCCCCAGGCATCCGCCATAGTACCTCACCCCCAGGCTAAAGGTGCCTGAGATGGACTCCATCTCCGCTCCGGCCAGGTCAAGGGCACCTAGGCCTGGAACACTGGAACGCCAGCACCCAAGCTGAAGGTGCCTGGGTGCGACCGAGTCCTCCGACTCCCACTCCGAACTCTGAACCTCCACCCCCCGTGGTAAGGGCGTCCGCCCCTTTTATCCCCTCTCCCTTTGCGTCACAGCGGGTTCCGCGCCCCGCTGTACCAGCTCCAGGGGAGGACAAAAAGGTACAGTCTTGCGGTGTGAATTCAGCTCCGGCCCAGGGCAACAGCGCCACCTGTGGACCGCAAGGAACCCCACACCCAAGAGTCCTCCAAGAACCAGAAAAGGGTCTCGGATCCCCTAGCAATTTGTGCATCTGGGTTACACTACCACCCAGATGCCTCCCTTAAATTCAAGTACCCGCTACAAGTGTATGAACAATTTTACTAACACATGCCAAAGTTGCAAAACTGCATACAGGCATTAAGATTTGTTTTACCTTCACTTTCTGTTAAAAAAATAAAAAAAAAGGATTTGTTTTACCTTCAGTCATTAAGGGGTCACACTGGCAAACGGGTGGGCGGGCGGCCGGCCCACCCTGATGGGGCCCCAGGTGCACAAAGGCAGCTCTGTTTTTATACTGGATGGATTCAGAAATACGTGCAAAATGATTGTTTCTTATCTCTTGTGCAAAAGCGTGTTAATTCTGTGTTGACACCAACAGCTTGCAACTGAATAGCTGTGGGATTACATAACGGCAGAATAACCGTGGATCTGGTGTTGCCTTTGTTTGGATCTCCTGTGGTTTGCAGTAGAAGCCACACATTGCAGATCATCTCTTACACTCTAATTAACTTGTAGAATGATGAATAAATGAATAATAAACACCAGAATGCCGAATGAGTGATTCTCATTGTTCCTCAATATATATTCAAGCTGTGGATCTTCACTCCCCGTTTTTTTTTTTTTTTATCTAAAACCCCTCACCTGTTATGTGTCTGAGAATGGTGGCCATAGGGCTGTGCGGACTAACAAAAAATAAAAAGGTAAAGAACTACAAAAAAAAAAATTCTGCCAATTTAGATTGCAGGGGGTGCATCTATTAATTGAGAATCCAACATATGAACTCCTAATTACTTATCTAGAAACAAATATAAACTAGTGTACCCTTGCCGGGGGGATGTTAAAAATAAGCAGTTGAGTCACGGTTTAACAACCTCCCAACCGCCCCCATAACTCAGCACAGTGGCTGAAAGGGGTTGTGCCCAGTGCTGGGACAACAAGGTCTCCTAGAGCTCGGGGGGGGGGGTTGAATAAGCCAAACTGCGCCCCCCAAGGTGTATGAGCACTATGCATCAGCAACCCCCCCCCCCCCCATCCCACCCAGAAAAAAAAAATTAGCACTAATCTTCAAGCTTACCCTATAAGCATAATTACCCCTCCTCCAATTGCCAATCCTCTTTCCCTGCTGAAATCCCCCCAGCACAAATGCCCCTCCAAAAAACAAAATCAACCCTTTCTGCACAAACTCCCTCCCCTAACCGCCTCCTAGCACAAATCCCCCCCCCCTCCCCCGATTTCCCCTCCGAGCACAATTCCCCCCATTCATCCCTACTAGCACAAATCCCCCCCCCCCCTAACCGCCTCCTAGCACAAATTCCCCCCCCCCGATTTCCCCTCCTAGCACAATTCCCCCCATTCATCCCTCCTAGCACAAATCCCCCCCCCCCCCCCCCCCCCACCGTAGGCCTTTGGTGCCGAAAAGTTTGTCCGTTTGCAGAGCGAACTTTTGTCCGATGAAAACCGAAAAAGTTTGTCCGATGGAGCGTACACACGGTCAGATTTTTTTGAAAACATGCTCATTTTGAATTTTGTTGTTAAAAAGTCCTACCGTGTGTATGGGGCTTTATAGCCGTGTAATCGTGTATACTACAGTGATTTCCAGTGGGGATCCCACAAGACCAATATAACTATGTAAAAATTACCATACCTGGCTCTCAGCTTTAAAGCAATATTAAACCCAAAAGCAAACATTTATTCAACTGCAGCTTACCAATTCTCATTGGTAAGCGGTACACACGACTGTTTTTCATTTCCCGAGAAAAATTCAATTTTTTAGATTGGTCGTGAAAAACGGTCGTGTGTATGCTCCATAGCATTTTTTGCGACGAGAAAACTGCCCGAATTTTTTTTAGAACCTGCTCTCTTATTTCTCGTCGTTTTCACGTCGTTCTTTTTCACGTCGTGAAAACCGGTCGTGTGTACGCTTTTCCGAGGGGAAAAAAAACGTGCATGCTCAGAATCAAGTGTAGCGGGTATGTACTTTCCCGGGTGTAATTTGAACTTGGCAGTGATGTGTAATTCCCTGCAGCCCAGCAGGTGGCGCTGTCGCCCTGGGCTGGGGTTGAATCATTGCTGTGTGCCGTGCCTCCTTTTTGTCCTTTCTCGGCAGCGGTATGGTGGGGCGGGGAACCCGCCGTGCTTGCTGGGAGAGGGTATAAAGGGGCCGGCCATCTTTGTCATGGGGTCGAGTCCCAGGCACCTTCAGCCTGTGGGCGGTGGTTCGTGTTGGTTCTCTAGGCGGGCCTAGGCCTAGAGGACAGCCAGAGGTCGTGTTCCATTCCAGGCACCTTTAGCCTGGGGTGAGGTACTCGGATGGAGGTCCGGAGCTCAGTGCCCAACACTGAGTTCCGCGAGGGAAGGAGGTCCTAGGGAACCCAGGGATTGGGTACCCGAATCCGGAAGGCGTAATGGACCGGGGGGAGCTCCTCATTCGAAGACCTGGTGCAGTATATTGCCAGTGACAGGTGAGTCTCTCACCGGAGACCGCCTGGAAGGAAATTCCCCCTCGCTCAGAGACCGCGACTCACTTTCAGGGAGGAAAGTGGAGAACACATTGTGTCTGGGCCTATTCGTATCCACACCTCCTTTTCTGTTCTGTTTCTACCAAGGGAGTTCAACTGATTTGTGTTCATTCAAGAAGAATAAAGGAGTGTTGGGCTTTAATGGTGTGGGGCTAATTTCCTGACAGACATTGTTCAAGGTGACTCTCGGTGGAGGCTCCAGGTGCACAGCACTGACCCGAAGGTAAAATAACTTTGCTTACACCGCACTTAGGCCCCTTTCACACTGGGGCGTTTTTCATGCGGTTTAGCGCTAATATTAGCGCTATTATACCGCATGAAAAATTCCTGCCCTGTAGCCTTCAATGTGAAAGCCCGAAGGCTTTCACACTGAAGCGGTGCGCTAGCAGGACCGCTCCAAAAGTCCTGCTAGCCGCATCTTTACAGCGGTAAAGGAGCGGTGTGTTCACCGCTCCTTTACCGCGGGTGCCCATTGAAATCAATGGGACACCGCGGTTTGCGAGCGGTATTAACCCTTTTTCGGCCACTAGCGGGGGTTAAATTCACCCCCCTAGCGACCGCATACCGCGGTAAGAACGACGGTATAGCAGCGCTGCAAATCGCGCTGCTATACCGCCACCGCTCCTGCCCACCCCAGTGTGAAAGGGGCCTAACACCTGTGGTGAAGGCCAGGCGTGGTGTCCCCGCTCCCTTCCCCTCTGGAGGTACCCCTAGACAAGAAACAGACGAGCTGAAGAAAAAGAGGGGAGTGAGGAGGCCGCTACACAAGTATGAGACGGGAGCGCTCGTTCTGGTAAAACTAGCGTTCATAATGGAGATAGCACATTTGTCACGCTGTAACGGACTGAAAAGCACGAGGCTGAAAAGCGCGAATCGTCTCTCACCAAACTTTTACTAACACGAGATCAGCAAAAGCAGCCCAAAGGGTGGCGCCATTCGAATGGAACTTCCCCTTTATAGTGCCGTCGTATGTGTTGTACGTCACCGCGTTTTACTCAAGCGTTTTTTTTTTTCATGAACGTGTGTATGCAAGGCAGGCTTGAGAGGAATCACGGTCGAGAAAAACATTGGTTTTTTGCATGATATGAATAACGGTCGTGTGTACCCAGCATTAGATGTGATGGCTGCATTCAATTTCTTTTTTCCTTTATCTTCACCTGGTGATCCTGCCAGTAAGTCTGTTTTTCAACTTCCTTTACCAGACCAACCGTATAGTGTGGTGACGCCATATAAGTGTGTTACTGGCAGGATCACCAGGTGAAATAAAGCCTAAAAAAAAAAACTGATGCAGCCACCAAATTTAACCACTTCTCTACTGGGCACTTAAAACCCCTTCCTGCCCAAGCCATTTTTCAGCTTTCAGCACTGTCACATTTTGAATGACAATTGCGCGGTCGTGCGACGCTGTACCCAAACGAAATGTGCGTCCTTTTTTTCCCACAAATAGAGCTTTCTTTCTGGTGGTACTTGATCACCTCTGCATTTTTTATTTTTTGCGCTATAAACAAAAGAAGAGCGACAAGTTTGAAAAAAAACACAATATTTTTTACTTTTTGCTATAATAAATATCAATTATTTCTTTTTTTTTAATTTTCCTCAGTTTAGGCCGATACGTATTCTTATACATATTTTTGTTAAAAAAAAAAAATCACAATAAGCATATATATTGATTGGTTTGCGCAAAAGTTATAGCGTCTACAAAATAGGGGATAGATTTATAGCATTTTTATTATTATTATTTTTTTACTAGTAATGGCGGCGATCAGCGATTTTTATCATGACTGCGATATTGCGATGGACACATCGGACACTTTTGACACATTTTTGGGACCATTCACATTTATACAGCGATCTGTGCTATTAAAATGCATTGATTACTGTATAAACATGACTGGCGGGGAAGGGGTTAACACTAGGGGGCGAGGAAGGGGTTAAATGTGTTCCCTGGAAGTGATTCTTACTGTGTGGGGGAGGGGACTGACTGGGGGAGGTGACGATCTGTGTACCTATGTACAAGGGACACACCATCGGTCTCCTCTCCCTGACAGGACGTGGATCTGTGCGTGGATCTGTGCGTTTACACACACAGATCCACGGTCCTGCTCGGTTACTGGGCAATCGCGGGTGCCTGGCGGCCACCACGGTCCCCTCTAGTGGATTTTAAAGGCGCGACGTCATATGACGTCCGCCCAGAATAACGGTGTCTTCCTGCCGCCGTCATTTGACGGCGGCCGGTTGACAACTGGTTAAGGATTGGTAAAAGTGGCGGTGCGTCCATAGAGGGCGCCGGAGCGCCGCCCCCTCTCGCTCCTGCACCGCCACTGAAAGACAATACACAGATACATGCATTGCATGAATCTGTGTATTGTAGCCGCTGCCGATGCTGCCCACTATTCAGATGGCCGGTCTCCTGGTGGGCCGGTGGGCCGGTCTCAGGCTGTAATCGGCTTCCAAATAGTTCACCAAGAGACGCACGGGGGGTGCCTTCCTTGGTGAACACTGACACGCATCTCAGCCAATCAGGTTCACCGGATCTGGTTACCGGTAACCTGATTGGCTGAAGCGACATCGAGGGCGGGACTTGGGAGAAGACATCGAGGGAGGATGGCTGACCCGAGAAAGGTAAGTGCTGGGGGACTGGGGGAATTTTTGAGGGGGCAAACTGGTGGCAATTGATGGGCACAGTGATGACAATTGCTTGCACAGTCGTGACAATTGATGGGCACAGTGGTGACAATTGATGGGCACAGTGGTGACAATTGATGGGCACAGTGGCTGCGTTTGATGGCATGGCACAGTGGCTGCGTTTGATGGCACAATGGCGACAATTGATGGCACAGTGGCGACAATTGATGGCGCAGTGGCGACAATTGATGGGCACAGTGGCTGCGTTTTGGACACAGTGAGGCTGCAATTGATGTTTCTTTTTTTTGTTTGTTTGTTTTCGCCCCCCCAAAAATTTGGAGCACCAGCCGCCACTGATTGGTAAGCTGCAATATATAAAATTTTTATTTTTGGGTTTAATACCGATGCATGAAATAAATGATTATTTCCGTGCTGTTAGATCAGACGTTGCACACCGTTATGTTCCCTTCGCTCCTCATCTGTCACTCTGAGACATTCAGGAATACCATTCATGCAATTTTAATGTTCGGAGAGAAAATGGTCCCATTAGCCCAAATCCTGCGGGATTAACCTGCCTCTCCTCATTGCGTTTTTTTTTTTGTAATGGAACTGTTTAATTTCCCCGATGTCGGTAAAATTTCCATCCACCGAGCTACACAAAGTAAATTTATTTTTACACACAAAACATCTTGTTTACTGCATTATTTATGTCCTGACATCCCCTTTTATAATCACTTAAAGAACAAACGGCTTTTAAATCACTTAAGTCCCAGCGCGGGCGACCGGAGGGCGAGAAATGCGTAGTAAGTGGCGGGATTCTCTCCACTCCCACTAACGATTGGTAAATTGCTTTCCTAAAAGGACCAGGCGTCTACGCTGTGGACTGTGAAATTGGAGTTTTATGCAACTCTTCCGTGCCTTCCTTATAAACCGCGGAGACGCTATGGCGATATTTTTTGACTGCCGTGCGCATTTAGGAGCTCTGTACACTTCTGTTATTTTATCGCCCCAAGAAAACTACGAGACAACAACAACAATACAAATTTTTGATACTCCTATTAACCACTTAAGGCCCGGACCATTTGGCTGCCAAATGACCAGGCCACTTTTTTGCGATTCGACACTGCGTCACTTTAACTGACAATTTCACGGTCGTGCGACGTGGCTCCCAAACAAAATCGGCGTCCTTTTTTTCCCCACAAATAGATCTTTCTTTTAGTGGTATTTGATCACCTCTGCGGTTTTTATTTTTTGTGCTATAAACAAAAATAGAGAGACAATTTTGAAAAAGATTCTATATTTTTTACTTTTTGCTATAATAAATATCACCACAAAATTTATAAAAAAACGATTTTTTTCCTCAGTTTAGGCCGATACGTATTCTTCTACATATTTTTGGAGAAAAAAAATCACAATAAGCGTTTATTGATTGGTTTGCGTTCTGTCCCTAGGCAGAATGGGGAGATGCTTGTTTACACTTGCCTGTCCCCGTTCTGCAGCTCTGTGACCCGATTGCGGGACACTGGCAGACATCGAGTCCGCGGGTCCTGCTGGCATGGTCACAGAGCTTGCGGCAGGTGCGCCACCGGCAGCAAATTCAAACTGACGTAAATATACTTCGATTTGCCTGTCCGTGCCATTCTGCTGACGTATATGTACAGGCAGGGCTTTTTTTCTCAAAGAAAAGGTGCAGGAACCCCACCCCCCCATTCTGATGCACCCTTAGTCTCTGCCCCCTACCCACCTCTGAGCACCATCCCTTGGTTCCACACCCTACCCACCTCCTAGTACCGCCCCTTTTAGAGAATACAGAACCAAGTTTAATTTCATGCTACTAAGTAATTTGTATTAAATTTGATAGACCCCACCCGAGCAACAATAGATCCCCCACACAACTATAGCCCTCCCACAGCAACAATAGACCCCCTTCCAGTAACAATAGACCCCCCCAGCAACAACATACCAACCCAGCAACAATAGACCCCCAGCAGCAACAACAGATCTCCCAGAAGCCAGCATCAATAGACCCCCCCATCAGCCAGCAACAATAAACCTCTCCCTCAACAGTAGATCCCTCCAAGAAAAAAATTAACCCCCCATCAAGAGACCCCCCACCAACAACAATAGACCTACCCAGCAACAATAGACCCCCACAGAAAAATAGATCCTCACCAGCGGCATTAAATCCCCCAGCACTCAGCATCAATAGACCCTCCAGTACTCCTTACCATAAAATACTTTCAGTGCTGGAGGTACCGGAACTGCGTTCCCCCACGTTCCCGCTGAAAAAAAGCCCTGTGTACAGGAGCCGGTCCTTAAGTGGTTAAGCAGATACTATGTATACAGTATTATATAATTTAAAGCTGAATACCAGGCAAAATAAATATACAGATTAAAATATAAAATACAGTGTATATATATATATATATATATATATATATATATATATATATATATATATATACACATGCAATGCCTTGAAAAAGTATTCATACCCTTTGAAATTTTCCACATTTTATCATGTTACAACCAAAAACGTAATTTTTTGGGGGGGATTTTATGTGATAAACCAACACAAAGTGACACATAATTGTGAAGTGGAAGGAAAATCATAAATGGTTTTCCAAATTTTTTACAAATAATATGTGAAAAGTGTGGCGTGCGTTTGTATTCAGCCCCCCTGATACCCCTAAGACCCCTTTCACACTGAGGCGCTATAATGCTAAAAATAGCGCCTGCAAAGCGCCCTGAAAGAGCCGCTGCTGTCTCTCCAATGTGAAAGCCCCAAAGGACGGTAAAAAAAGTCCTGCTAGCAGTATACCGCTCCTCCACCGCTCCTGCCCATTGAAATTAATGGGCACCGCGGCTATACCGTCGGCAAAACGCCATTGCAGCGGTGCTTTGCGGTGGTCAGATGAGACCAAAATTTAACTTTTTGGCCTAAAAGCAAAACACTATGGGGCTGATTTAAGAAAATGTTGGCGCATTTGCGCGGGCAGGAATAATTATTGCGACATGGCGCATGCTGCCGACTTGCGCCGGATTTGCGGAATCGTTGCGCGTACGGGCGCAGACACATTCCTAAATATGAAACCGACATCGGGCACTTGCTCATTGTAATGCTGATCATGTTAATGAGCTTTTCCTTATCACAGGGAGAATATTGTTTCCACTTTTATTCCTTTCATTCATTTCTTTTTGAAACAACTCAATAATCATTCTAGAGATCTTCCTCCTATCAACCACTGTGCCGACGTTTCCTGGACTTGTAATTGTGTATTTTATGGTGATCGTCTATAATCATTGGTGGAGCCAAAACTTCCATGAAAACATCTTCTCAACACACGTCTGTGTATTGTGCATTCTGGACAATTCTTTCCCCATACACTGTCCAATCTGATTGGATGACATTGAAATCCACTCATTTCTCTGAGCAATTCATTTCCCTATACACTGTCCAATCAGATTGGACAGTGTATGGGGAAATGAATTACTCAGAGAACTGGGTGGATTTAAATGTCATCCAATCAGATTGGACAGTGTATGGGGAAAGAATTGTCCAGAATGCACAATACACAGACGTGTGTTGAGAAGATGTTTTCATGGAAGTTTTGGCTCCACCAATGATTATAGACTTATATTATATACATACTTTTTAGCCTGGTAACAGAAGATGGTAAACTAGTAAAGTTATCTACACTATTCAGACAAAAATGTTGAAGATTACATTGGCTGCGCTTGCGCTTCCTATGTAAATATGGTTTGGTGCATATAAGTGCACCATAAGTTTTGATAAATGTTTTGAGTCCCGTTTTTTGTGCAATTGCTCCAATTTCTCCATTGCACCACAGGCACAGGTCTTTAGTAAATCACCCCTTATGTGTGGCAGAAAACTAACACCGCACATCACCCTGAACACACCATCCCCACCGTGAAACATGGTGGTGGCAGCTTCATGTTGTGGGGATGCTTTTCTTCAGCAGGGACAGGGAAGCTGGTCAGAGTTGATAGGAAGATGGATGGAGCCAAATACAGGGCAATCTTAGAAGAAAACCTGTTAGAGTCTGCAAAAGACTTGAGACTGGGGGGAGGTTCACCTTCCAGCAGGACAACGACCCTAAACATACAGCCAGAGCTACAATGGAATGGTTTAGATCAAAGCATATTCATGTGTTAGAATGGTCCAGTCACAGTCCAGACCTAAATCACATTGAGAATCTGTGGCAAGACTTGAAAATTGCTGTTCACAGACGCTCTCCATCCAATCTGACAGAGCTTGAGATATTTTGCAAAGAAGAATGGGCAAAAATGTCCCTCTCTAGATGGGCAAAGCTGGTAGAGACATCCCCAAAAAGACTTGCAGCTGTAATAGGAGTGAAAGGCGGTTCTACAAAGTATTGACTCCGGGGGGCGCCATACAAATGTACCCCCCCCCCACACTTTTCATATATTTATTTGTAAAAACATTTTGAAAACCATTTATCATTTTCCTTCCACTTCACAATTATGTGGCACTTTGTGTTGGTCTATCACATAAAATCCCAATAAAATATATTTACGTTTTTGGTTGTAACATGACAAAATGTTGAAAATTTCAAGGGGTATGAATACTTTTTCAGGACACTGTACTGTACTGTATACATCCAGTTCGGCTCCAGAGCAATTTTTCTTTATTTTTCGCATACATGTGTAGCGCCCTCTTCCTAAATAATAGGGGCTATATTGTAAATTTAGTGTTTGTCTGAATTGTAAATAGTTCAGATTGATTGTACAAAGTTAAATTAGCTTCTGTTCCAATTTTGTCTATGTTGTGCGCATTTCTCACTGTTGCCAGTAGGTGTCACTGTTACCACAGGCCAGTGTGAGAAATACAGCAAGCTGAAGTGTATTGAATATTCTTTCCCCAGAAACAGTTCTTGGTGCTGTGCATTCTGGGGGAGGGTATTTAAGGGGCAGACGCCATGTTTCATTCTCTTTCCACCTCATGGCGCTCCAGGCCTGAGGTTGTGCGTGACATTCTCTTCTACCTCGGGGCCTGCTGGCTCGAGGCTATGTTGCAGCAAGTAGGCCCAGAAGTCTGTCTGGGGCCTATTTATCCACTTAAAGACCCCTCACTGTATATATACATCGGCAGAATGGCTCGTACAGGCACAATCACGTACCTGTATGTGGCCCTTTAACTGCCGACGTCGGGGTCGCGCGCACGCCACCGGCGGCGCGCTCGTGACCCCCCTGCCTTCCCCGCGAGTTGGACCGCGGGTCCCGTGGACTCGATCGCCGCGGGGATCCCCGCGATCGTCTCACGGAGGCTCGGAGCGGGGAGATACGTGTGTGTAAACACAACATCTCCCCGCTCCTCTACTGACAATGTCAGCGATCTCCGCTCTGTGTAATCAGAGCGGAGATCGGTGACGTGTCAGTCGTAGCCACGCCCCCACACAGTAGTAAACACTCCCCTAGGCACACTTAACCCCTTCAGCGCCCCTAGTGGTTAACCCCTTCACTGCCAGTGTCATTTTCACAGTAATCAGTGCATTTTTATAGCACTGATCGCTGTGAAAATGACAATGGTCCCAAAAATGTGTCAAAAGTGTCCGCCATAATGTCGCAGTCACGAAAAAAATCGCTGATCGCCGCTATTACTAGTAAAAAATTTTTTTTATAAAAATGCCTTAAAACTATCCCCTATTTTGTAAACGCTATAATTTTTGCGCAAACCAATCAATAAACGCCGATTGCAATTTTTTTAACCAAAAATATGTAGAAGAATACGTATCGGCTGAAACTGAGGAAAAAAATGTTTTTTTATATATTTTGTGGGGATATTTATTATAGCAAAAAGTAAAAAATATGTAATTTTTTTCAAAATTTTCGCTCTATTTTTGTTTATAGCGCAAAAAATAAAAACCGCAGAGGTGATCAAATACCACCAAAATAAAGCTCTATTTGTGGGAAAAAAAGGACGCCAATTTTGTTTGGGAGCCACGTCGCACGACCGCGTAATTGTCAGTTAAAGCGACGCAGTTGCGAAACGCAAAAAGGGGCCTGGTCATAATGGCCCGTATTGGTCCGGGGCTTAAGTGGTTATCCGGAGGTGGTCCTGTGCTATCTTGCCTGCGCGGAAGAAGCCAAGTCAAACTGAGCATATCCAGGAGGGGGACTCTTGCTGGAGAGGACCAGGCCGAAGGGGGGTTTCTCAGGAAGGGCCTGGTAACTCGTTTGGAGGACGCACCTAAGCTAACCTACCCTCACAGTACTGCCGGAAGGCTTAAAGGTTCTGGTACTGTGCAGCTGTTCTACAACTAACTAACTGCTGGCTACAAAGTCCTTGTGAGAGAGGAATATCCAGGAGTTCCACCGATCGTTAAGTCTGTGATAGAGACTTGTCCGTGCATCATACCGGCTGCTAGGTCGGTGAGAGAGGCCTATCCGGGTGTTGTAAGATCCGCTGTACAGAAAGCTGTTTGTCCTCTGGATCCAAGAAATGAATCAGTGATCTGCAAAAAGGTATCTGAAACTTCCCCTAACCCTCTATCCTTTTACTATTACAAGTTCTTTTATTAAAACATTGGAAAAAGACTGAAGTGACTGGCGGTTACATCTATTCTGCATCTCTCATCATAGTTATAGACTCTTGGCACTGGGGGGGGTAACAGCAGGACCAAAATATAATCAGCAGCCCTCTAGGGGATATCGCTACACATGTAAAAATAATTTTTTTGGGGCATGAAACCCCCAGAACATTATATATTTTCTAAAAGCAGAGGCCCTGTAAAATAAAAAGGTGATAATTGCAAATTTTTATGTCACATGATATTTGCGCAACTGTTTATTAAACGCACAAATTTTCGGAAAAAAATGTAATAAAATGAATTTTAGAGCAAAAACACGCAGAAGAGGACCGGGGTCGCGAGCGCGCCGCCGGTGCGCTCGCGACCCACGGCTGGGCTCTTAAAGGGGACGTACCTGTACGCTCATGTGCCCAGCCGTGCCATTTTGCCGACGTACATCGGCGTGCGGCGGTCCTCAAGCGGTTAATACCAATTTTTGGTTAAAAATGTAAAAGATAAGGTTGTATCGAGTAAATAGATACCAAACATTCCATGTCTTAAAATTGTGTGCGCTCACAATATCGCCAAAAACTCTAGTACTCAAAAATCTCCATAGGGGATGCTTTAACCCCTCCCAGACCGCCACACGACAATATACGTCGGCACTTTGAAGAGGGATATCTCTGTTATGGTAGCAGCTAGCTGCCATAACCCAGATATCCTCGTCTTCAGGCGGCGGTCACGTTTACGATATTGGTGGTCTCTGCAGCGGATTCGCCGTTATCGCTTACCGGAGCCGTCAGGAGCGACGGAGGCGATCGGGTCCTCTCTGTGGCTGGGTATGGAGATGAGTGAGGGGAAGATGGCCCCCACACATCTCCATACCATAGCAGAGCGGAAGCGACATTAAAACGTCACTTCCGCCCATAGCTCTTAACCTCCCTAGCGGTAATCCCGAGCGTGACTCGGGGTTGTTTTTTTATGCTAGGATCGGTAACCCCAAGTCACGCTCGGGGTAGACATTGCAGAGCCCGCAGCGGAGTTTCCTTACCTTCTCCTGGCGATCCAGCGATGATGTCCTCTGCTGTGATCGCCAGCGAGATCTCCGGCGAGTGTCGGCACTTTCGACCCCATCTGACTTCCTAGTTCCGTTCCCTGCGAGCCGCAGCGGCGCATGGGAGCGGAACTGGGCGGCAAATTCAAAAAGGTAAACACATAGTATACATACAGTATACTGTATGTAATAATTACACACCCCCTTTGTCCCTAGTGGTCTGTCCAGTGCCCTGCATGCAGTTTTATATAATAAAAACTATTCTTTCTGCCTGGAAACTGGAGATTGTCCATAGCAACCAAAAAGTGTCCCTTTATGTCAAAAGTGGTTTTAGACCAGCTAGAAAACAGCGATAATAAATTAGAATCACTCGCAGAATTGAGCGATAGCGATTTGTGGGTAAATTCGTCATCAAACACTAAATCTAATGACAGCGACAATTCTGCAACTGAGCAAATTTCTGTGTTTTTGATTTGATTACATTATTGAATAATTTTTATTATAATTAGATTACTATTTTTTATAATTATTTATTATAATTTTGTGTTTCAAACTTTATCATACCCGGGATGTCTACTAGACTCTGGTTTGCTCAGGTTTAAGTAAGTAATTACTAAGAATCGCAGGCCTATAATACATAACACCAAATTTCCATGCAAAATAATTGTACCGCTTTTGGTACGTAATTCCAGAAAGAATCATACCGCCAGGGAGGTTAAAGGGCATTTTTTTTTTTGTCATTTTTCAATTATTATTTTTTTAATGCATTTTAGTGTACATATGAGATCTGAGGTCTTTTTGTCCCCAGATCTCATATTTAAGAGGACCTGTCATGCTTTTTTCTATTACAAGGGATGTTTACATTTATTTGTAATAGGAATAAAAGTGACCTCCTCTATAACTGAAAACATGCAACCTGTAGAATTTTTTAAACGTCGCCTATGGAGATTTTGAGAAGTTTGTCGCCATTCCACGAGCGGGCGCAATTTTGAAGCGTAACATGTTGGGTATCAATTTACTCGGCGTAACATCATCTTTCACAATATAAAAAAAAATTGGGCTAACTTTACTGTTGACTTATTTTTTAGTTTAAAAAATTTATTTTTTCCCAAAAAAGTGCGCTTGTAAGACCGCTGCGCAAATACGGTGTGACAAAAAGTATTGCGATGACCGCCATTTTATTCTCTAGGGCAGTGGTTCTCAACTGTAGCGGTCTCACCCGCTCTCTCCCTTCTTCTTCTCGGCTGGTTTACTCGTCTAGGGGGACCAGGGGGGAGGGGTGAGATGCTGCCACCAGCTCGCCCCTCTTAGGTGTGTAGAAGTTTGAGCTAAGATCTTTACCTTCGGGGTCTGTGTCCCTGTCCAGAGATTCCACTTCAAATATGACCGGTAGATAGGTGAATGTAGAACACTTTGCTCCCAGAAAAGTAAGCCCACACCAGGTGACAGTACAACATCTATATTTATTTCCTCAGAGATAAATATGCCTCTTTGCATGCAGACAGGTTGATACAAACACAACTTGGTGGGGAGAGGGTTCAGGCACAATCCTGTCGGATCAGAGAAGCTGCTAGGAACTCACAACAACTTTTGGCGCACGGTCGCTGCCACCAACCGTGAGGTTGGTCCCTGCCACAGACCGGGTGAACGATGAGGTCTCTGCCACAGACCTTAGAATAGGCCTCTGCCACCGACCTGATGTAGCTGGGTCTCTGCAAAGACCATAGAACATGAACTACCTTCTAATGGCGACCCCTGTTAGGGAGATGATCCATCTCGGACTGTCCCCAGAGGCCTGCACTGTCACTAGCCAATGCTGCGCTGGGTCTTCAGGCCAGGTCACCTCCCTGGTTCTCCTTGCCCGAGACTCGGGTCTCCTCACTCGGTGGGCCCCCTAGGCATCTTCTCCCCTGTGGGACCCAGTCGAAGGTACTGGGCCCCAGGCCTTGGCTAGTACCTCACCCCAGGCTTAAGGTGCCTGGGATGGAACTCGAACTCTCTCGTGCCCAGGCCGAGGGCACCTGGGCGCGGACGACAGAACAGCAGCCCCCAGGCTGAAGGTGCCTGGGGCTCGGACCTAATGTGCAAGATGTCCGCCCCCTTTATACCCTCTCCTGGCAGGCACAGCGGGTTCCCCGCCCCGCCGTACTACTGCCGCGAGAGGACACAAAGGGCACGGCCCTACAATGATGGTTCAACCACAGCCCAAGGTGACAGCGATACCCAGGGGCCACAGGGAACTGAACACCATTATATCCTCCACGACTCAAATTGGTCATAGATCACTAATCAATTAGTGTATCTGAGCCATGCTACCACCCAGACACTCCCCCTAAATGTTAACCCCCGCTACACAACCTTTCTAGTGCCGTGACCCCTTGATAAAATTTCCCAAGTTGTGGGGACCCCCAACAGTAAAATTATTTTCGTTGGTCCCTATCTACGCCACGTGCGGCGCCTCCTCCGTCTCCCCCTCACCCACTGTCTTCTGGGAGACACACAGGTCCCAGAAGACAGCAGGGACCAGTGGAATCGGTCAGCGCGAGTCCCACATGCACAGTAGGGAAGCAGGCTGTGAAGCCATAAGGCTTCACTTCCTGATTCCCTTACCGAAGATGGCGGTGGCAGCACCCGAGAGCCGAGGGACAGATCGGCTTCGGGTGCCGACATCGCGGGCGCCCTGGACAGGTAAGTGTCCTTATTTTAAAAGTCAGCAGCTGCCGTATTTGTAGCTGCTGACTTTTAAAAATAAAAAAAATTTGGCGGAACTCCACTTGACGTCCAACATGACGTGACTATGCAAGAAAAAAATTATTATGAATCAATACATATTATTTATATATAAACGTCCCAGTTGGTTCCTCAAAAGTGGTTATTCCGTGCCAGCGCTAGATATACAAAGTGTATAGCACCCAAACATGTATCTAGCACTGGCATGGAATAACCACTTTTGAGGAACCAACTTGGACGTTTATATATAAATAATATGTATTGTTCCATATTTTTTTTTTTTTTACAGTCATGTCATATTTATTTGAAATCTATGTATTGATTGCCACAGCACAAAAATGCTTTAATTAATTACTTAATTAATTGGTGTCTGACTTACCAAAGACACTGAGGTGTTCCATCAGAATCAGCTACCCGTCTAATCATGTGTTAACCGGAAGTGACGTTTCGGGAGATTAGAGACCGTTCCGTCGCCGCCATCTTAGTACTCTCGTCCGCAGCAAGGCTACAGTTAGAAGTCGGCAAGCAGACATATTTTTACACCCACTAATGTTTTGTTTTTTACTTATTTTTACCAGTAAACTGAGCTGATATACTATATAAGCCGTATATTGTATATCAGCTCAGTTTACTGGTAAAAATACTTTCAAAATGCAGGACTTCGGTGGGTGTATAAAGATGTCCACTTGCCGACTTCTAACTGTAGCCTTACTGCAGACGAGAGTACCAAGATGGCGGCGACGGAACGTCACTTCCGCGCGGTCTCTCCTCCCTCTGAAGCTACGTCTCGCTGACCGAGACGTACAGATTCCGGCATAGACACAGTAACTTCTGCAAGGCTGGCCGAGACAGACCCGATTGGACTAGCATTCGCGATCCCCTGGCGAATCGGCAATCGACCCCCCAGGGGGTCGCGACCCTCAGGTTGAGAACCGCTGCTCTAGGGTGTTAGAAAAAAATGTATAATGTTTGGGGGTTCTAAGTAATTTTCTAGCAAAAAAATTGTTTTTAACTTGTAAACAACACATCTGAAAAAGAGGCTCGGTCCTTAACCACTTAAAGGGGAGTTCCAGACTTTTTTTATGTTTATTAAAAGTCAGCAGCTACAAAAAGTGTAGCTGCTGGCTTTTAATAAACATACACTTACCTGTTCCTCTGTCCAGCGACGCGACGCCCGGAGCTTCGCTCCTCTCCCCCCCTTCTCCGGCGGCGCCTCCATTCATAGTGTGGGCACAGCTTTCAGCTTCACGGCCGGGCACTCGCTGCGCATGCATGAACGGCGCAGCGCTCTCTGAGTGGACAGGCGATCGCCTGGTACCTGTCATGTGTCCCAGGTGATCGCCTACAGGGAGGGGCCGCCTTAGGCGATATGACGAGTCGCCTAGGCGGTCCCTGGGCGGAAGGAGGAAGTGGGACAGGAAGTCCCACTCCTACTGAAGCCCCCACTCCCCCCCCCCAAAAAAAATTACATGTAAGGGTGCGAGGAGTGGATTAAGCGGAAGTTCCAAATTTGGGTGGAACTCCGCTTTAAGCCCGAGACCATTTGGCTGGCCAAAGACCAGAGAACTTTTTTTATCGATTCGGCACTGCATCGCTTTAAATGACAATTGCGCGGTCGTGCGACGTGGCTCCCAAACAAAATTGATGTCCTTTTTCCCCACAAATAGAGCTTTCTTTGATCACCTCTGCGGTTTTTATTTTTTGTGCTATAAACAAAAATAGAGCGAGGGCTTTCACACTGAGGCGGTGCGCTAGCAGGACGGTAAAAAAAGTCCTGCTAGCCGCATCTTTGGAGTGGTGAAAGAGTGGTGTGTATACTGCTTCTGCCCATTGAAATAAATGGGACACCGCGGCTATACCGCCGGCATAACGCCTCTGCAGAGGCGCTTTGCGGTGGTTTTTAACCCTTCCTCGGCCGCTAGCGGGGGGAAAACCGCACCACTAGTGGCCGAATAGCGCCGCAAATCCAACGGTAAAGCGCCTCTAAAAATAGCGGCGCTTTACCGCCGACGCACCCACCGCCACAGTGTGAAAGGGGCCTTTAAGAAAAAGTTCTAAAATTTGGACTAATTCTACAGCTATAATATTGATGGACAGCAGCAAACTACGTACAGCAGGGCTAAAAAATTTAAGTCCTGAGATAATAGCCAGGCCTCAAGGGTTTCCTCGCCACGAGGTGCCCCGCCCAACCCCTACCCATGCCCCGTCCCTAACTCCGCCCCTAAACACGCCCTCATAAATTATCTCATGAAATAACACTTAAATGTTTTATGCAGAAATTAAGTTCTAAAAATAAATATTAACAACTTTATCCATGCCCAACAATGCAGCCTGCCCGTGTCCACCAATGCAGCCTGCCCGTGTCCACCAATGCAGCCTGCCCGTGTCCACCAATGCAATGCAGCCTGCCCGTGTCCACCAATGCAGCCTGCCCATATCCACCAATGCAGCCTGCCCATATCCACCAATGCAGCCTGCCCGTGTCCACCAATGCAGCCTGCCCGTGTCCACCAATGCAGCCTGCCCGTGCCCACCAATGCAGCCTGTGCCCACCAATGTACCTCGGCGACAAAAAGCAAGGTCCATAAAGTCACGGCTGAGCGAGTTTGGGGTGGAGGAACTTGACTGGCCTGCACAGAGTCCTGACCTCAACCTGATAGAACACCTTTGGGGTGAATTAAAGCGGAGTCTGCTAGCCAGGCCTTCTCCTCCAACATCAGAGCCTGAACCCACAAATGCACTTCTGGAAGAATGGTCAAACATTTCCATAGACACCCTCTTAAACCTTGTGGACAACCTTCACAGAAGAGTTGAACCCTACGGACTAAGACTGGGATGCCATTAAAGTTCATGTGCATGTACAGTATGTAAAGGCATGTGTCCCAATACTTTTGACAATATAGTGTGGATATATATATATATATATATATATATATATATATATATATATATATATATATATATATACAAATTTCATTTTCATTTCAACGCTGTGTAGTACACAATGTTATTGTTTGTTTTATTTCCACCTGACATCCTAATACATATCTGATGACATAAAACACAGGCAGGTAAGTCTGTTTACGGACAAACAAACTGACGTATTAAAGTCGCTATGCAACAATATGAACCTCTTTATCTAGACAAAGCATATTTGTATAGCTAGATCAAGATAAAAAATGTCAGACTTCTTATCCGTACAAAACATAGATAAGTTGGCCAATTATGTCCTTACAAAACACTACTGTGTAATAGTGCTGTATACAAAAACTCACCCTTTAGAAAGGTACAAAGCGTAAATAAAACTCTGCATATATTTTATAACTATAATCCTCTATCACTGCTGGTATTTTCTTTTAAAAAAAGAGTAACGTGACGTTTCTTTGTGGTCAGTCATTGAGTTGTTGTTTTAAATAGAGCCGCCTTTCTGAACCTTTTTATAACACAGAGGAACACCTGAAATAACCTTGCGGGCTCAGGGAACCCCAATACTGATTACTATACCTATAGCTCATAGTACGTTATTGTGATGGGGTGATCAGTGAGAAGAATGCTCCTTACATTGGTGGTCAGTGGGAAGAATGCTCCTTACATTGGTGATCAGTGGGAAGAATGTTCCTTACATTGGTGGTCAGTGGGAGGAATTCTCTTTACATTGGTGATCAGTGGGAAGAATTATCCTTACATTGGTGATCAGTGGGAAGAATGTCCCTTACATTGGTGATCAGTGGGAAGAATCTTCCTTACATTGGTGATCGGTGAGAAGAATGCTCCTTACATTGGTGGTCAGTGGGAAGAATGTTCCTTACATTGGTGATCAGTGGGAAGAATGTTCCTTACATTGGTGATCGGTGAGAAGAATGTTCCTTACATTGGTGATCGGTGAGAAGAATGCTCCTTACATTGGTGATCAGTGGGAAGAATTATCCTTACATTGGTGGTCAGTGGTAGAGATGTGCACTGCCGAAAAATTCATTCATTTTTTGGCTTTTTTCGGAAATTCTGAATTTGGAAATTCGGAAATTCAAAAATTCGGGATTTGGAAATTCAACAATTCAAAAAATTCAAACATTTTTGAATTTCTGATTTTTGAATTTTGGAAATTCGAAAATTCAAAAATAGGAAATTCAAAATTTTGGAATTCGAAAATCCGTAAATAAAAATGAAAATCTGAAAATTCTAAAGGATTAAAAACCCCAAAATTTGAAAATCTGAAATAATAACTAACTAAGAATAACTTAACTATTACAAACTATTAAATTATAGGTATTGGAATTTCCTTGCATCAAAAATTTTAATTACACGCCCCTGTTAAACAGGGTCTGAAAAATTGGGCCTTAGGCACTGGTGCCACAACACTGCAACCCCTCACAGATACTGTACTTGGAGCACAGCAATGAGCCCTGTTGCAAAGTATTGCATCAAAAATTGTAATTACACGCCCCTGTTAAACAGGAGCTGAAAAATTGGGCCTTAGGCACTGGTGCTGGTGCCACGACACTGCAACCTTTCCCAGATACTCTAGTTGGAGTGCAGGAATGAGCCCTGCTGCAAAGCATTGCATAAAAAATTGTAATTACATGCCCCTGTTAAACAGGGGCTGAAAATTGGGCCTTAGCCACTGGTGGCGGCACCCAGAAACAAAAATGTTCTTCCAAGCTATCATCATGAATCGGATCATTGAGAAGGAGGAGGATAGTCAGTCAACATAACAGGACAGTCACTCAGCATCAGCATAGGCAGTCTTGAAGGGATGTGACATTTCAAAATAAGATATACTGTTATATCAGCTTCAGGTGCTTGGTAGCTGGTGGTGATCCAAGACTGGTTCATCTTTATGAAGGTCAGTCGATCAACCAAGTCGGTGGACAGGCGCACCCTGTGATCCGTGACAAAGCCTCCAGCAGCAGTGAATGTGCGTTCCGAAAGAACGCTGGATGCAGGACAGGCCAGTAGCTCAATTGCATACTGTGCAAGCTCTGGCCAGTGATCCATCCTCAAGACCCAGTAAGCCAGAGGATTTTCGCTTGGTGGGAAAGGTGTCCAAGTCTGACCTTGCCCCTAGGTATTCCTGCACCATGTATATCAGACGCTGGCGATGGTTGCTGGAACCGATCATTCCTTAGGGCTGCGGACTAAAAAATTGTCTGAATGCATCGGTCAGACGGCCACCTTCCCCACCGCTCCTTCTTTGACTGACCGAAGCCTCAGCAACTCGTTGTCTAGGACCAGGAGTTTGTAACCTCCCAGTCTCTGGGAACGCGTTGCACAGACCTTTCTGCAAGGCCTCCCGGAGATGTCTCATCCTCTGCTCCCTCTGCGATGGTAAGATAAGGTCCGCAACCTTACCCTTGTACCATGGATCAAGGAGAGTGGCCAGCCAGTAATGGCCCCTCTCCTTGATCTGAAGAATACGAGGATCCTTCCACAGACTTTGCAGGATCAGGGAGGCCATGCAGCGTAGGTTAGCTGAGGCATTCGGTCCAGAGTCCTCTGGGTCTCTAAGGACGACATGATCCGCAGCCACCTCCTCCCAGCCAAGTACAAGTCCATGGGTTTCTTGGGACTGTAAATCATCCCTAAAAGACTGCTGCTGTTGATGCAGAGTGCCAGGCTCCACCTCCATGCTGACACAATCCTCCTCCTCCTCGTCCTCTTCCTGTGCGATGGGTGGGACTGAAGGAACACTGTCTGGGTAATGGGGGCCTTGAGAGGCAAGGAAGTCCTCCTCTTCCTGCCTCTGTTCTGCCTCAAGTGCCCTGTCCATTATTCCACGCAGCGTATGCTCCAACAGGTGGACAAGAGGTACAGTGTCACTGATGCATGCACTGTCACTGCTCACCATCCTCGTGGCCTCCTCAAATGGTGCCAGGACAGTGCATGAATCCCTGATCATGCCCCACTGGCGTGGGGAAAAAAACCCGAGCTCCCCTGACCCTGTCCTGGTGCCGTCGTCGCACAGGTACTCATTGATGGCCCTCTGCTGCGTGTGGAGCTGCTGCAGCATGGCCAACGTTGAGTTCCACCTGGTGGGCATGTCACATATAAGGCGGTTCTTGGGCAGGTTCAACTCCTTTTGCAGCTCAGTCAGCCGAGCACTGACAATATATGATCTGCGGAAATGCACACAGACTTTCCTGGCCTGCCTCAGGACATCCTGTAAGCCCGGGTACCTGCCCAAGAACCGCTGCACCACCAGGTTAAGGACGTGAGCCACACAGTGCACATGGGTCAGTTGTCCCTGTCGGAGGGCGGAGAGGAGGTTGGTGCCATTGTCGCAAACCACCATTCCTGGCTTAAGCTGGCGTGGCGTCAACCACCTCTCGGCCTGCCCCTGCAGAGCTGAAAGAACCTCTGCCCCAGTGTGGCTCCTGTCCCTCAAACACACCAGCACAAGCACGGCATGGCATCTTTTTGCCTGCGTACTTGCGTAGCCCCTTGAACGCCTACGGAGCACCGCTGGTTCCGAGGACAAAGCACAGGAAGAGGCCATGGAGGAAGAAGAAGAGGAGGGGGTGGAGGAGAGAGGTGTGTCACAACCAGTAGTAGCGTTTTGGAGGCGTGGCGGCGGAACAACCTCCAACACTACTGCACCTTGTCCTGCATCCTTCCCAGCTGCCAAAAGAGTGACCCAATGGGCCGTGAAAGAAAGGTAACGTCCCTGTCCATGCCTGCTGAACCATGAGTCAGCGGTAATATGCACCTTACCGCTGACCGCCCTGTCCAGCGAGGCATGAACATTGCCTTCCACATGCCGGTAGAGAGCCGGAATCGCCTTCCATGAGAAAAAGTGGCGTTTGGGAACCTGCCACTGAGGAACCGCACATTGCTTAAACTCACGGAAGGGGGCCGAGTCTACCAACTGAAAAGGCAGCAGTTGAATTGCTAACAATTTAGCCAAGTTAGCATTCAACCGCTGGGCATGTGGATGGCTGGGAGTGAACTTCTTTTGACGGTCCAGCAGCTGGGGCAGGGAAATTTGCCTGCTAGAATCGGACGTCGGTGTACTGCTAGCAGAGTGCCCGCAAGTACTTGGCTGTGACACACCTAATTCTACACCTTCATTCCTCTCAGTGCAGGTTTCAGAGAGGACTGAAGGTATAGTGGGGTTGGAGATCCCAGCTGATGAGGAGCAAGGAGAGGTCCGCTTTGTTCTTTGGTGTGGGTCTTTAAGGTACGCTTGCCAACGAGCTGCATGGCATGTCAACATATGTCTAGTCAAGCAAGTGGTGCCCAAGCGGCTGATGTTTTGGTCACGCGAGATACACTTGAGACATATGTTGCAAATAGCAGCGGTGCGATCTGATGCACTCGACTCAAAAAAGGCCCACACCAAAGAACTTTTGGAATAACAGGCAGAGGCAGCGCCCTGCACAGGTGTAGCTCTGCGGTGTGATTCAGTCGGTGTGCTGCCCTTACGCTGGCCCCCGGAGGGCATCCTGCCTCGTTGGAGATGTGCCTACTCCTCATCCTCCTCCTCTCTCCTATCAGGCACCCACGTGGAGTCAGTGACCTCATCATCTCCTCCCTCCTCATCACTGGAGCCAATCTGGCAGTATGCTGCAGCTGCTGGAACATGACTGCCAGATTGCTGTCCTTCTTGAGCATCCCCTCTCTCTGCGCTCACGCTTCTGCCTTCCTCTAGCTGGGTATCATCATCAGACCCTTCGAAACGCTGGGCATCCTCCTGGAGCATGTACCCAACACTGTGCTCAAACAGTTCGGGGGACTCCTCAGGAGGACATGGTGGGTCTAGGGAAGGAGTGACTGATGATGACATTGATACAAGGGAAGAGGACGCTTTGGCAGCTGCTTTGCCAGTACCCTGAGCCTGGGTGAGAGAGGATGAGGAGGATGAGGAGGGCTTGGTCATCCACTCTACCAAGTCTTCGGCATGATGCGGCTCAACACGTCCAGCTGCTGAAAATAAGGACAAGCATGTCCCATGGCCACGTGCTGATGACAATGCACCGCGTCCATGACCAGCACTGTTGCCCCCAGACACAGAGCATGCTTGCCCTCTTTTATTGGCTCGTGACTGTCTGCCTCTCTTTGTTGGCCTTCCAGACATAGTAATGGCCTGCAGGGAGATGGGAAAACCAGCAATTGGGTAGTGTATATTGTGCTGGAGGCACACAACACCCACTAACTCCAGCAGATGTCTTTATTAGAGAACAGCAATGACGGGTATATACAGGTGTATACAGTGCCACTAACTCCTGCAGATGCCTGTATTAGAGAACAGCAATGACGGGTATATACATGTGTACACTGTGCCACTAACTCCTGCAGATGTCTGTATTAGAGAACAGCAATGACGGGTATATACAGGTGTACACTGTGCCACTAACTCCTGCAGATGCCTGTATTATAGAACAGCAATGACGGGTATATACAGGTGTACACTGTGCCACTAACTCCTGCAGATGCCTGTATTAGAGAACAGCAATGACGGGTAAATACAGGTGTATACTGTGCCACTAACTCCTGCAGATGCCTGTATTAGAGAACAGCAATGACGGGTATATACAGGTGTACACTGTGCCACTAACTCCTACAGATGCCTGTATTAGAGAACAGCAATGACGGGTATATACAGGTGTATACTGTGCCACTAACTGTGCTGGGGGCACACAACACCCACTAACTCCTGCAGATGCCTGAGAAAAGAATAGAACATAGAACACACTGTCCCTGCCTATGTATCTCTTTCCCTGCACGCCGGAACACACTGCACGAGGCCGCCGTGCTGGCGGCCTTTTATAGTGTGGGGCGTGTACTAAACCCCCCTGAGCTCTGATTGGCCACAGGCATCCTGCCTGTGGCCAATTATGGCTCTCCTCGCTGTCGGCGCTGTGATTGGCCAAGCATGCGGGGTCACAGTGCATGCTTGGCCAATCACAGCGCCGGAAATGCAGTGCGATGGCGCAGTGCATTGTGGGCCGTTCGCGTCACACGAATTTGGCGCGAACGGCCCATAATGTTCGCAATTCGGCGAACAGACGAACAGGCGATGTTCGAGTCGAACATGCGTTCGACTCGAACACCGAGCTCATCCCTATTGATAACTAAGATAGGGTGACCAGACATCCCCGGGACAGTCCCCAGATTGAGAACACTGTCCCCGGACCAAGTCCGTCCCCAGTTTTGTCCCCGGATTGGATTTGAACAGGGGCTGGGGCAATTTCAAAGACAGTCAGTGCAGAATAAAATAAAAAAAATCAGAATCCCCCCCCCCCCCGCGCTCCGCCGCTCCTACTAGCTTTGGGGGGTGTATTTTTTCCTTTATCTGTGCCCCTTTCTGATGATCATGTGCTGGTCGGAGCGGAGGGAATATTTCTTCAGTTTGGGGTGCATGCCCATTCAGCTCCGCTCACATCTTCTTCTGCCTTGGCTCAAGTCCTGGCCAGCCGCCTGCCTGTTTATCTCTTTGCCTTCCCTGGCCGAGCAAACTTCCTCCGCTCCCCACCCAGTAGTAGCCGGGTCCCGGAGAGTAATGCCCCGTACACACGATCGTTTTTCTTGCCATTTTTTTTCTTGCCGTTTTTCACGTCGTTTTTTTTCATGTTTCCTCTCAAGCCTGTCTTGCGTACACACGATCATTTAAAAAAACGATCAAGCAAAGCGCAGTGACGTATACCACGTACGACGGCACTATAAAGGGGAAGTTCCGCTCGATTGGCGCCACCCTTCATGTTAGTAAAGTTTGTTGAGCAACGATTCGCGCTTTTCAGCCTCGTGCTTTTCAGTCCGTTACTGCGTGGCGAATGTGCTATCTCCATTACGAACGCTAGTTTTACCAGAACGAGCGCTCCTGTCTCATACTTGATTCTGAGCATGCGCGTTTTTTTTCACGTCGTTAAAGCATACACACTATCGTTTTTCACGTCGTTAAAAAAAACGACATGAAAAACGACGTGAAAAAAGAGAGCATGTTCGAAATTTTTAATGCCCGTTTTTCACGTCGTTAAAAATGCTCTGGAGCATACACACGATCATTTTTAATGGCCATTTTTAAAAATGGAATTTTTAACGGCATGAAAAACGATTGTGTGTATGGGGCATTAGAATTGACAGGCTGTGTGGTAGAGCTGCACAATTAATCGTTAAAAAAAATCGTGATCTCGATTCAACTCCCTCTGACGATCTCCAATGCAGAGTTTGCAGATTCTTTCATATAACAAGTGGAGAGACTTTATGGCCCCTTTCACACGGACGGATAGAATGGTGCTTTTAGCTGCGGATTTTCTAGTTTTCTACCGCAGCTAAAAGCACACAATTCTTTCCTATGGCATTCACACACAGCGTTTAGCTGCGATTTCGTTACATGCGGTTTGGTGCGAATAGAAAAAATTAGAAATTGAATGCGTCCAGGTGCGATGTAGCAGGTAATCGCAGTCAGGAAGCACATCAAAATAAAAACGGTTGCTATGGAGGTGACAATAATGGTCAACAGCAGCTAAACGCAGCCGCATGTAAACGCAGCTAATCGCAATGTACAAATGCAGCTAATCGCAGTGCCTGAAGCCTTGAATTTCACAGAACAAAAACATGCTTTTTACTGCGGCAGATTTGCCGTCCGTGTGAAAGGGGCCTATCTGCTCACACAGCTGTCAAAAGAAAATATCCGGGCAGTCTGCCAAGTTTAGATCAAAGCCCTGGTTCACACTGGTGCGTTTTGACATGCGATTTGGCATGTCAAATCGCATGTCAAAACGGCGGTATTTGCCGCAAATTGCCGGCAATGGCACCGTCCTAATCGGTGTGACGCCGCATCTGCGGCGCTGCACCGATTTCAAAAAGTAGTTTCTGTACTATTTTTTGCGATTTCGGGCCGCGATTTACATTGACATCTGTGCAGAAACCTGCACAGATGTCTCTGTATCGTGGCTGAAATCGGGACTGACCAGCGGGAGTGAAATCGTGCGAGTTCAGTTTGCACGGCTTCACTCTCGCAGCCCAGTGTGTGTAAAGAAAAAATCGGGGAAATCTGCCAAGTTTTTTACCACATGTCAACCGCCCACCGTCAAATGACGGCGGGAGGAAGATCCTCTTGTTCTGGGCGGACGTCATATGACGTGATCGCCTTCACAAGCCACTGGGGATCCCGATGCGCGTGCCCGGCGGCCGCGATGGCCACCGGGCACCCGCGATTGCCCAGTACCTTAGCAGGACCGTGGATCTCTGTGTGTAAACACAGAGATCCACGTCCTGTCAGGGAGAGGAGACCGATGGTGTGTGTCCCTTGTACATAGGGACACCGATCTGTCACCTCCCCTAGTCAGTCCCCTCCCCCCACAGTAAGAATCACAACTTAGGGAACACATTTAACCCCTTGATCGCCCCCTAGTGTTAACCCCTTCCCTGCCAGTCATATTTATACAGTAATCAATGCATTTTTATAGCAGGGATCGCTGTATAAATGTGAATGGTCCCAAAATTGTGTCAAAAGTGTCCGATGTGTCCGCCGCAAAATCGCAGTCACAATAAAAATCGCTGATCGCCGCCATTACTAGTAACAAAAAAAAAAAAATAATAATAATAAAAATGCCATAAAACTATCCCCTTTTTTGTAGCTGCTATAACTTTTGCGCAAACAATCAATATACGCTTATTGCGGTTTTTTTTTTACCAAAAATATGTAGAAGAATGCGTATCGGCCTAAACTGTGAAAAAATTAAGTTTTTTTTTTAGATTTTTTGGGGAAATTTATTATAGCAAAAAGTAAAAAATCTTGAATTTTTTTCAAAATTGTCGCTCTATTTTTCTTTATAGCGCAAAAAAGAAAAACTGCAGAGGTGATGAAATACCACCAAAAGAAAGCTCTATTTGTGTGAAAAAATTATAAAAATTTAATTTGGGTACAGTGTTGCTTGACCGTGCAATTGTCATTCAAAGTGCGACAGCGCTGAAAGCTGAAAAATGGCTTGGGCAGGAAGGGGGTGAAAGTGCCCGGTAGGCAAGTGGTTAACAACATGAAACATTGTAACTAACTTCCCTCTTAGGTCAAACTTCTCAATGCAGGGAGTTTAACCACTAGGCTCAGTTCACACTGCTGCACTGTGAATTTGTTCCGTTTTTTGTCCTGCGTGAGGTGCGAATTTACCGCAAATTTCAGGAGTTGGACGTAGTTGCGATTGATGTTCTAGCCTATGGAATCGTAATGTAAAAAAAAAAGGTGTTAAAGGGGTTGTAAAGGTTCGTTTTTTAATTTCCAAATAGGTTCCTTTAAGCTAGTGCATTGTTGGTTCACTTACCTTTTCCTTAGATTTCCCTTCTAAATATTTTTTTTCTTTGTTTTCTTTGTGTGAATTTCTCACTTCCTGTTCCTCCTCAATAAGCTGTTCAGTAGACTCCACACCACTCGGATGATGGTGTGACGTTTAGTGAGGAGAAACAGGAAGTGAGAAATTCAGACAAAGAAAAAAAATATTTAGAAGGAAAATCTAAGGAAAAGGTAAGTGAAGCAACAATGCACGAGCTTAAAGGAACCTATTTAGAAAATAAAAAAACAACCTTTACAACCCCTTTAAGTTAAAATCAATCGTTTTTGCTAGAAAATCACTTGGAACCCCCAAACATTACATATATATATTAGCAGAGACCCTAGGGAATAAAATGGCAATTGCTGCAATATTTTATGTCACGCTGTATTTACCCAGCGGTCTTTCAAATGCAATTTTTTGGGAAAAAATACACTTCAATGAAGAAGAAGAAGAAGAAGAAAAAAAAAAGGAAACAGTAAAGTTAGCCGAATTTTTTTGGTTTTAATGTGAAAGATGATGTTACGTCGCGAGAATCGTGATCTATCTTCTAAAAAATTGTGATTCTCATTTTATCCAGAATTGTGCAGCTCTACTGTGAGGCGGGTGGCGGTGGCGACAGGCAGAGAGTCGCTGATTGCCGCTATTACTAGTAAAAAAAAAAATATGCCCCCGGATTTTATTTTAAAAATCTGGTCACCTTAAACTAAGTGGTTTAGGGAACAAAACATCCAAATTTTGGGTCCATGGCCAGGAAACTCCCCAGACCTTAATCCCATTGAAAACCTGTGAGCAAAAACCCTCCACGAATTCCGACAAATTCCGACACATTGATTATGCAAGAATGGGCTGCCATCAGTCAGGATGTGGCCCAGACGTTGTCTGCAGAGGTCTTGAAAAAGAAAGGACAACACTGCAAATATTGACTCCAATGCCGCGTACACACGATCATTTTTCCCGTCGGGAAAAATTAAATTTTTTCCTTTGGACGAGAATAACGATCGTCTGTGGGCATTTTGTCATTTTTCCCGACGGGAAAAACGGCATTAATCACGTGATTCCTGTCATGTTTTTCCGCGGCAGTTTTCCCATAGGGAAACACTGCCACGGAGCCTACACACGGTCGTTTTTCTCGCCAAGAGAAAAAATGACGGGAAAAACGGCCGTGTGTGGGGGAACAAGCCGTTCCCTCGTTTTTCCTGTCGTGATTCACGGCGGTGTTTTCACCGCCGTGAATCACGATCGTGTGTACGCAGCATTAGAGCCGGTTCACACAGGGGTGACTCGTCAGGCGACTCAGCCGCCTGACAAGTCGCGCTCCGCTCTGTTCAATGGAACCATTCTAATAGGAGGGACTCAAGTCACTCCGACTTAGAAAAAGGTTCTTGTACGACTTTGGGGGGCGACTTGCATTGACTTCAATACAGAAGTCATTTTGCAAGTCGCCTCTGAAGTCGTCTTGAGATCGCCTTGCCGAGTCGCCCCCAAAGTCGTGTGAACCGGGTCTTAAAGGAGTAGTAAAGTTACATGTTTTTTCACCTTAATGCATCCTATGCATTAAGGTGAAAAAACACCCGACAATACCGCCCCCCCCCCCCCCGAGCCCCCGTTTTACTTACCTAGCCCCTCGAAAGTCCCGCGCTCGTCCCCGTCATCCTCTTCGGTTCTCAGCCTGGCCGCCGATTGGCTACACTGGATGGATTGAAAGCAGCTCAGCCATTGGCTGGTGCTGCTGTCAATCACATCCAATGACGCGGCGCGCCGGGGGGCGGGGCCGAGTGATACAGTCGGCGGCTATGGCCGCCGCTGTATCACGGGAGCGCGCCCGCAATAACTCCACACCATGCGAGCTCGCTCGCATTATTGTGTGGAGTCCTTGCGGGGAGGAGCCAAGACAGCCGCCGAGGGACCCCAGAAGACCAGGATCGGGGCCACTGTGTGCAAAACGAGCTGCACAGTGGAGGTAAGTATAAACTGTTTGTTATTTTTTTGCAAAAAAAAGGGAAGCTTTAGTGTCCCTTTAATGTAATTGTCAATTAAAGCCTTTGACACTTATGAAATGCTTGTAATTATACGTCAGCATATCATAGTAACAGCTGACAAAAAGATCTAAAAACACTGAAGCAGCAGACTTCGTGAAAATTAATATTTGTGTCATTCTCAAAACTTTTGGCCATGGCTGTACAATATAATTGTAGAAAAAGACATGTTCATATAACAATAAGGAAGAAAACCTGATCTCAGCAAGACCAAAGTTCACTGAAAATGGATGATTGATAAATAGTTTACAAAGATCTCCTGTGCATCGATTGTCTGAGTTGGGAGTGGGATCTTGCCAGTACATGTTTTAGCCAGTGTTAATTTAGTCGACTAAAACTAAAACAATCGAGATGACTAAAATACGACTAAAACTAAAACGGCAATTTTAGTCAAAAGACTAAAATGGGACTAAAACTAAATTGCCATTTAACTTCAAAATTAAAGTGGAAGTAAACCCATCGATTTAACGGTTTCAAAAAGCAGTTACATTCCTGGCATGCCGGGAATGCCAACTGTCACATTGGTTGTGCTCTCAACCAAACTGTCAAACCATCCAATGGCTGGTGTCATAACTGATCACATGTGCAGCATCATGGCAGTTGAAGATTAAACAGAGGCCAAGATGTCAGCTTCCTTGCCTGAAAATGATAGGAGGGTTTACTTCCACTTTAACACAGGTCTGTAGTGCATGTTCATACCTTAATACCATATGTAGCGGCCTCACCCCATCTCCTTTGTCTAGGGGTATGTCACACGACAGGGTGAGATGCGCTACGGCCCATGTCCTCCCCATAGCTGTGGGTGAGGTGAAGACCAGCACCAGATATTTCCTCGGGCCTATGTGTTTTGTTCTAGAATCAAGTCCTGCTGTGTCAACACTTCCCTCTGCTCCCATTAACCAGAGTTCCACACACCGATCACAGTCCAACTCTTGCTTTATTGTATATCTCACAATAAACAGTGCTTCAGTAGCCATCTGGTTGCGACTTGATAACATTTTGATACAGGGAATGAGCAGGTCGAGGCACTATCCTGGTTATTAACTAAACCACTGCGATCTCGCTAGCGGTTACTATAGCATTAGCTAGAAAGGACTTAGAACTTGAGAGTCTCTACCAGCGACTCAAGAGAACGTAGATAGGAGTACCTTTGCTGCGCTGCGGCCCCTATCAGGGGAAGATGTCCCTCCAAGGGAGTTACCAGAGGCCCATCCGTCACTGGGTTGATGCTGCTCCAGACTCTTCGAATGGGTAACCTCCCCGGCCTCCTCACCTCGAACAAGGGCCCCGTCCACCTCAGGGACCCACGGACGTCTCCACCCTCGCGGGATCCAGTCCAAGTCACTGGACCCCAGGCCTCCTAGTTTAGTACCTCACCCCAGGCTGAAGGTGCCTGGGATGGACTCCAACTCCGTTCCGGTCAGGCCTAGGGCGCCTGGGCCGGAATCCGGAATCGCCCGCACCCAGGCCTAAGGTGCCTGGGCGCTTGAAGAACTTCCTCCAGAAGACCTCGTCGTTAGGGCGTCTCCCCCTTTTATCTCCTCCCATTGACACCACGGCAGGTTCCCTGCCCTCGCCGTACCATCTCCGGAAAGGGACAAAAAGGGTAGCACTGTAATGGCAAATCTACCTTGAGCCTCCAAGTACCCCGCCACCCAGAGGCCAAGGAGATTATTACACCATCCAATCCTCCACGAACACAAATGGTCCACTATTCCTGTACTTACACACCTGAGTGTCCCACCTAAATTTAGAGACCCCGCTACATACTCCCCTCTGTGATTTGACGCTGGTCCCCAGCGTCTGGTGCAAACCCATGTCTCCCATGGAGTGATGACACAAGCTTAGCCCCAGAGGCTATCCCTAAATTTTTGAACCTCAACCATACCAAGACCTGCTCAAAGGGGAAAGGGAATATAAAACACTAAAACTTTTCCCTAAAAAAAAAAACATCTATCATGTACACATATACAATCCCTCCCTTCACTGTCTAAGAACCACCCCATACTCAGCAGTCTTGACTGACGAATCTCCTGCAGAAGGGAAAAAAAAAACAACACACAAGAAAAGCCACATCCTGACATTTTTGTGTTATTTGGAATGAATGGGTCCATCAACCAATGGACCCATTCGCTCCAATGAGTAAAGTGATGTGCGTGTAAAAAAAACAAACAGCCGTTGCACAACACTGCCACCTGGTGACAGTGCCGCGGTAATGACACTTGGTGCAATCTTCATTCTTCCTGCATCCCTACACTAATTCTACCCCAAAGTCTGTCTGTGAACTGTGAGGAAGAGAGAACAAACAAAAAAAAAACTGCTCTCATTCTTCCTGAAGAGTAGAAAACAAAAGCCCAAATAAAAAACTAGGGCATAGTTCGAATGCTCCGGCAAGAACACTTCTAGAAGATTGTAGGAAAGGAAACGACAAGTGAGTCTCTTCTCACAAGTAGAACTTCGGGTCAGGCAAGAACAAAGGCTTCAGATGTTTATCAAAAACCTCAATTGAATAGTCAGCATCCCCTCCATCTTTCCTGCAGATGCGCACCTTGTCTGCGTGGATATGGCGGCCCCACATCCAGTCTGCTCTGCAGTCCCGAAACTTTTTCGACACGGGTGGTGAACAGGACAAATATCTTCGTGCATGGGGTACTTTGAGCTTTTCCCAAACAAATTCATCATACCATCTCTGGCGTATGACCTCAACTTCAAAAAGTAAGTCCCGAGGCAAGTAAGGATATTCCCACCCATACTCACGGGCGACTCTCTGTGAGAAAAGTCGTTGCAATCTGGCCAAAGGAGGCATGGCTTCCCGCTCACCTTCTCCGGGTTGAACGATGGCCTTCGGGTGCCAAGGTACTTTCACTACCTCTAATGGCTTTTCTCTCGGTGCTCGTAGTGAGGCTCGCTGCATCCCCGCCACCAAGACGGGGATGTTGTAGATTGTGGGAAGGCACTTTGAGGACTAGACTTCCTCGTAGACTCCGGGGCTTGTACCCGGGGCGTGCTGTCTCCTATTGACATAGGGGAATCCTGCGGTACACGTAACACAGGCAATGGGCGTTTGTCCCAGCCCTTCCGGTGAAACAGTTCATCAATCTCCCCGTCATCTCCACAATCTGACAGCGACTCTAGGTCAGAAGTGTCATACATCTCGGTGGGAAGGTAGTCTCTGGTAGACGTGGTACTACCCTCCATTGCGGGCTCCACCGACTGTGGACCCCTGACACCTTCAACCACCACCACAGTCCCAGCCCCTGGCTCACCTTGACCTTTTTTAGAACTGGGATGTCCAGGACTCTTCCAACCGGATCCATCCAGGCCAGGCAAGCGACGGGGTGAAACTCGACCACGACCACAGGAGGCCTGCACCAGGCCAACCTTCCTCTTCGGAGGTGGGAGTAGAGAATCTGTGGGGACCGAAGCAGCATCCTCAGATTTTTCTCTCTCAGTCTCTGATTGGGCAGTCACGTCGCCCTGGTCAGCGCGTACGGGAACCTCTGCAAAGGCCTGGATCTCTCCTTCCAGAGTAGCGTAACCTGTGAGGCTGTTGAGGCGAAGGGCCCGGGGCCTTACTGTGGATGGCTCCACCTCAAACAAGAACTCTTTGCATGCCTCGCAACACCCAAATGGCTTCAGGTGGACCACCAGTCCCGAGCATCCGGGACAGATCACGCCGAGGGCCTCCGTGTCTCTGCATGAGTACAAAGCCAACTGTCCTCAGGGCCTGAGTCTTATCCCTGTGTCTGTAAGGGGAGCAGCGAACGTAGTCATCTTCGTAGGGTAGGGAACCGGAATCCACGGGGAGCTTGAGGTCATCCCGACTGTCTGCTGCTCCATCACGCGCTGACCACGCGCCGAAGTCTCCACGTGAGTTCCTCCACATGGCCAGACTCCTCCCATGACTTGCACGTTTTCGCGGGCCTCCATCAAGCTCCGCCCACGAACTGTACAGTCACGGGGTGCCTTGTGGCGCAGTGCAATAAAATCCCCCACATGTAGTACTTCACACGGCTGGACTCTTCCCTCTTCTCGCTCCTCTGCATGGGCCTTTCCCGTCTTGGGGTCATTTCCACGACTTTGAGCAGGGATGCACTTTGGCCAATCACATGGCCGACCTGCTCGGAACTCCTCCGGGCAGCAAAGTCCAGACACAGCCATTCTTTCTTCCAAAGTTAAGACACATATCATCCCAGACTCACGAGCCCCCACGTGTAGCGGCCTCACCCCATCTCCTTTGTCTAGGGGTATGTCACACGACAGGGTGAGATGCGCTACGGCCCATGTCCTCCCCATAGCTGTGGGTGAGGTGAAGGCCAGTACCAGATATTTCCTCGGGCCTATGTGCTTTTGTCTAGAATCAAGTCCCGCTGTGTCAACACTTCCCTTTGCTCCCATTAACCAGAGTTCCACACACCGATCACAGTCCAACTCTTGCTTTATTGTACATCTCACAATAAACAGTGCTTCAGTAGCCATCTGGTTGCGACTTGATAACATTTTGATACGGGGAATGAGCAGGTCGAGGCACTATCCTGGTTATTAACTAAACCACTGCGATCTCGCCAGCGGTTACTATAGCATTAGCTAGAAAGGACTTAGAACTTGAGAGTCTCTACCAGCGACTCAAGAGAACATAGATAGGAGTACCTTCCCTGCGCTGCGGCCCCTGTCAGGGGAAGATGTCCCTCCAAGGGAGTTACCGGAGGCCCATCCGTCACTGGGTTGATGCTGCTCCAGACTCTCCGAATGGGTAACCTCCCCGGCCTCCTCACCTCGAACAAGGGCCCCGTCCACTTCAGGGACCCTCGGACTTCTCCACCCTTGCGGGACCCAGTGGAAGTCACTGGACCCCGGGACTCCTAGTTTAGTACCTCACCCCAGGCTGAAGGTGCCTGGGATGGACTCCAACTCCATTCCGGTCAGGCCTAAGGTGCCTGGGCGCGTGAAGAACTTCCTCCAGAAGACCTCGTGGTTAGGGCGTCTCCCCCTTTTATCTCCTCCCATCGACACCACGGCAGGTTCCCCGCCCTCGTCGTACCATCTCCGGAAAGGGACAAAAAGGGTAGCACTGTAATGGCAAATCTACCCTGAGCCTCCAAGTACCCCGCCACCCAGAGGCCAAGGAGATTATTACACCATCCAATCCTCCACGAACACAAATGGTCCACTATTCCTGTACTTACACACCTGAGTGTCCCACCTAAATTTAGAGACCCCGCTACACATAAATAATAACATATGAGATTTTTCACTCCAGCAGTATATACCGTATATACTCGAGTATAAGCCGAGCTTTTCAGCACATTTTTTTGTGCTGAAAATGCCCCTCTCGGCTTATACTCGAGTCACCCTTTTGCGCCTGATTTCCCAGACTTTGGGGACCTGGTACCGGCCGGCCCTACATCCTCTGGACCCCAAACTTGGCACACATGTAGCCTCCCTCTTTCTCTACAAGTGTACAAAGTTTGTTGTCCGGGGGACCTACGACCGGGGAGCACCGATTTTTCAAGCCGGGCACCCCTTCCATAGACTCCCATGTTAAACGGTAATTTCTCCGGTGAATTTGGGGACCCGGTACCGGCCGGTTGTAGGTCCCCCGGACCCGAAACTTGGCAAACATGTAGCCCCATTTCTCTATAAGTGCGAAAAGGTTTTTGTCTGGGAGCACCGATTTTTCAAAGCCGGGCACCCCTTCCATAGACTCCCATGTTAAACATTAGTCTAGTCATGGGCACAGTGAGGCATGGGCACAGTGAGGCATGGACACAGTGAGGCATGCACATGGACACAGTGAGGCAAAGTGAGGCACAGTGAGGCCTGCAGATGGACACCCTAGGCTTATACTCGAGTCAATACGTTTTCCCATTTTTTGTGGTAAAATTAGGTGCCTCGGCTTATACTCGAGTATATACGGTAATGAGTTTGGAAATTGTAGAGAAATGTTAACTAATGCATTACAATTTAATTACACCCATTAGATTTTAGGCGACTAAAATGTACTGGAGATTTAGTCGACTAAATATGACTAAAACAATAACAGAAGACTGAAATGGGACTAAAACTAAAATGCCATTTTAGTTCTAAGACTAATGCCGCGTACACACAACCGTTTTTAGTGTCATGGAAAAAAACAAAGTTTTTCTCGACGTGATTCTTCTCAAGCCTGCCTTGCCTACACACTATCGAGAAAAAAATGTTTGAGCAAAGCGCGGTGACGTACAACACGTACGACGGCACTAGAAAGGGGAAGTTCCATTCGGATGGCGCCACCTTTTGGGCTGCTTTTGCTGATTTCATGTTACCGCAAAAAAGTTTGGGGAGAGACGATTCGCGCTTTTCAGTCTCTGTGCTTTTCAGTCTGTTACAGCGTGACGAATGTGCTATCTCCATTCTGAACTCTAGTTTTACCAGAATGAGCGCTCCCGTCTCATAACTTGCTTCTGAGCATGCATGTTTTTTTCCCGTCATTAAAGCGTCCACACGGCCGTTTTTCACAACGAGAAATACGACGACGTGAAAAACAACGAGAAAAAATAGAGAAGGTTCTAAATTTTTAATGGCCATTTTCTCGCCGAGAAGGAGGCACTGAGGAGGCACTGAAATGTAGAATTGATGGGCACTGATAGGCGTCACTGATATGCAGCGCTGATAGGCACCAATAGGCGGCACTGATATGCAGCACTGATGAGCACTGACAGGCAGCACTGATGAGCACAGACAGGCAGCACTTATTGGCACTGATAGACGGTACTGATTGGAACTGACAGGTGGCACTGATTGGGAGCACTGATGATGAGGTACTGATGAGCTCCTGACAGGTGTTACTGCTGGGCACTGAATGGCACTGTGATGGGCACTGATTGGCACTGTGGTGGGCACTGACATCTGTTTTTGATGGGGCACTGACTGGCAGCTGATGGACACTTATTGGCAGCTATGGTGGCACATCTGATGGGGGCTGTGTTGATAATCAATGTGCTTATTATCAGCACAGACAGACCCCCCTCTGGACAGGGAGAGATGCCGATCGGCTCTCCCAGTCAGCGCAAACCGAGGAATGCCGTTTACTGGCACTTCCTGGTTCACGCGATGATCAGCTGTGAATGGTCACAGTTGATCACGTGATAAGGAGCCTCCGTCAGAGACTTCATACCACGATCGGAGATGCAGTGTGTCAGACTGACACACAGCACCTCCGATCGCCAGGCTGCACACTCCCGCGGGCACGCGCCAGCATGTTATCCTGATCACGTCATATGATGTCCGGTCAGGATAGCAGAACCACCGCCCAGCCGTCATTCTGCTATAGGCCGGGCTGGAAGTGGTTAAGAAGGCCTGCCCCCTGCCAATCCTAGTTGGGGATTGGTCAGGGCTCCTTAGAACACCCCAGGCAGCTCCACCTCTCCTCTCCTTCTAGAATCCTTTAGAAGAAAGAGGGAGGTCTCAGTGAAGCTGCAGCCTGTTAGTCACCAGCTGCTAAACTCTAAACCACTCCCAGCCCACACAAACCAAAACAAACAGGCCTAGCTGTCAGCCAGGCCTGCCTAAATTTTCCTACACTCACCAAAAATCCTAAACTAGCACCAACCTACAACGCTCTATTCTGGCCTAGGCCAACAAGGCCTAGGCCTAGGGCAGCACTTTGCAGGGGGGCAGCACGGAAAGTCTTATGGGGCGGACTGGGCTGAGATGCAAATTAGTCTAGCGCCCCCATAAAGCGGCCGCACTGCTTCCGGTATGCGGGCGGGTGGCATTTTGCAAATGTGGGGGGGCTCTACTTCTAATTTTGACTGTCCTATCATCCTGGACCACAAACCTTCCTCACTGTACTATATGTTTTCTGTTGCACCATTGGCATGGTTATATCTTCTTAGTCCTCTCTAGGGATGAGCCGAACACCCCCGGGTTCGGTTCGCACCAGAACCCGCGAACGGACCGAAAGTTCGTACGAACATTAGAACCCTATTAAATACAATGAATGCGAACGTTCGAAATCTAAAGTGCTAATTATAACAACTATTATGCATGTTATTGTCCTAAAAAGGGTTTGGGAACCCGGGTTCTGCACCAGGGGACATGTATCAATGCAAAAAGACGTTTTAAAAACGGTCGTTTTTCGGGAGCAGTCATTTTAATGATGCATAAAGTGAAAAAAAAAAAGTCAAATATTCCTTTAAATATCGTACCTGGGGGGTGTCTAAAGTATGCCTGTGACGTGCCACGTGTTTCCCGTGTTTAGAACTGTCCCTGCACAAAATGACACTTCTAAAGGAAAAAAAGCCATTTAAAACTGCTTGCGGCTTTAATGTAATGTCTGGTCCCGGTAATATGGATGAAAATCTTTGAGAAAAATGGCATAGCTACCCCATGACCCCCCCCCCCTACCCCAGCCCATTACCAGCCCCTTTGGGTCTTGTATGGATATTAAGGGGAACCCCGCACACAAAATAAAAAAGGCCCTATATACTCTGAACAGCCGTATACAGGCGGTGCATACAAGACAGGGACTGTAGGTTTGTTCTTATGTAGAATCTGTTTGCAATTTTGAACAGGTACATTGTTTAACCACTTAACCACTGCTCACTGTATATATATGTCGGCACAATGGCACAGACAGGCACAATCACGTAGAGTGTACGTGATTGCCTTTGTACAGTTGGGGGGTCCAATCGGACCCCCCTTCTGTACAGTGAGCGGTCGGAATTCGTTGGGGAGCGATCCGACATGAGGGGACGGCCGTTCGATTCCGGCCACCCCCCCCGCGATCGCTCCCGGCGAATAGAAATGCCCCCTCTGTCTGTGGAATGTACACACAGACAGAGAAAGCAGGAGGAAGTGATGTCATCTCCTGTGCGGCGCTCACATATACTGAGCGCCGTACAAGAGAAGACATCAAGGTTAGTGCACAAACACTACACTAACACCAGCACACATAGGCACATAAATCGCCCCCCCAGGCCCCCCCAGATCACCCCCCAGCCCCCAGTCACAGTGTCACTGATTGCAGTGACCATTTATTTACTGATCACTGCAATCAGTGACATTTGTGACTGTAAAAGTGTCACTACATTTAGTTTTAGGTCCAGTGTAGCCCCCTAACCCCCCTCCTAATAAAGGTTTAACCCCTTGCTCACCCCCCAGATAACCCTTTCACCCCCTAGCACTGCCGTCGCTAAGCGATCATTTTACTGATCGCTGTCTTAGCGTCGGTGATGCAGATCGTAGCCAGTATTTTTTTTTTAGGTTCGCCGCAGGTTTTTATAGCGTCGGGTACCCCCATAAATGATCTAATAAAGGTTTAACCCCCTTGATCGCCCCCCAGGTAACCCTTTCACCCCCTATCACCACTGTCGCTAAGCGATCATTTTTCTGGTCGATGTCTTAGCGTCGGTGATGCAGATCGTAGCCAGTATTTTTTTTTTAGGTTCGCCGCAGGTTTTTATAGCGTCGGATACCCCCATAAATTATCTAATAAAGGTTTAACCCCCTTGATCGCTCCCCAGGTAACCCTTTCACCCCCTATCACCACTGTCGCTAAGCGATCATTTTTCTGATCGTTGTCTTAGCGTCGGTGATGCAGATCGGTAGCCAGTAATTTTTTTTAGGTTCGCCGCAGGTTTTTATAGCGTCAGGTACCCCCATATATTATCTAATAAAGGTTTTAACCCCCTAATTGCCCCTAGTTAACCCTTTCACCAGTGATCATCATATAAGTGTTACGGGTGACGCTGGTTAGTTTGCTTTTTATAGTGTCAGGGCACCCGCCGTATATAACCCAATAAAGGTTTAACCCCCTGATCGCCCGGCAGGTGATATCAATTAGGTTTTAGCGTCAGAGAGGGTCTGCGTCACACCCCAGGCAGCGTCAGGTTAGTGCCAGTAACGCTAACACCCACGCGTGAAGCATACACCCCCCTTAGTGGTATAGTATCTGAACAGATCAATATCTGATCTGATCAGATCTATACTAGCGTCCCCAGCAGTTTAGGGTTCCCAAAAATGCAGTGTTAGCGGGATCAGCCCAGATACCTGCTAGCACCTGCGTTTTGCCCCTCCGTCCAGCCCAGGCCACCCAAGTGCAGTATCGATCGATCACTGTCACTTGCAAAACACAACACACATAACTGCAGCGTTCGCAGAGACAGGCCTGATCCCTGCGACTCCAGTGCTGTAGGAGGTGATTTCACCACCACAGTTAAAAAAAAAAAGCAAATATGCCGAAGCATTGGGGCAGCAGGGGCGGAGGAGTGATTTTGCTCCTAATGCCGCGTACATACGGTCGAAATTCCGACGGAGACTTGCCCGTGGAAAAGTCCGACCATGTGTGTGCGGCATAACTTTTTTGCGGGAGGATGCCCCCATGCTTCGGCATATATAAATGGTGCATGTATGCCCATCATTAGAAGTGGGTGGATGAAGGGCGGTATTCTAATGGTGGGCATACCCACCGATCAATCTCTTTTTTCGTTCAGCCACCTGGCTGCATGAAAAAAAAAGATTACAATACATGTCCAACAAGGACCAGCAACGTACTTGTATGTTGCTGGTCTGGACTTTGAATGGTTATACCAGATTGATGCCTGCGGGTTTAGGTATCATCTTGGTATCATTCTTTTCAGCCAGCGGCCGGCTTTCATGTAAAAGCAATCCTAGTGGCTAATTAGCCTCTGGACTGCTTTTACAAGCAGTGGGAGGGAATGTCCCCCCCCCCCGGATATAAAAAGCGCCATTGGGAAATTGGGAAAGCATTTTATCACACCGATCTTGGTGTGGTCAGATGCTTTGAGGGCAGAGGAAAGATCTAGGGTCTAGACCCCTTTTTTTTTTTTAAAAGAGTACCTGTCACTACCTATTGCTATCATAGGGGATATTTACATTCCCTGAGATAACAATAAAAATGATAAAAATAAAAAAAAATATGGAAGGAACAATTTAAAAATAAAATAAAAAAGCAAAATTAATAATAAAAAAAAAAAATAAAAAAAAAAAAGCACCCCTGTCCTGCCCTGCTCTTGCCCAATGGCGAACGCAAGCGTCGGTCTGGCGTCATATGTAAACAGCAATTGCACCATGCATGTGAGGTATCACCGCGAAGGTCAGATCGAGGGCAGTAATTTTAGCAGTAGACCTCCTCTGTAAATCTAACGGGGTAACCTGTAAAGGCTTTAAAAGGCTTTTAAAATTGTATGTAGTTTGTCGCCAATGCGCGTTTGTGCGAAATTTTAAAGCATGTCGTGTTTGGTATCTATGTACTCGGCCTAAGATCATCTTTTTTATTTCATCAAACATTTGGGCAATATAGTGTGTTTTAGTGCATTAAAATTAAAAAAAGTGTATTCTTTCCCCAAAAAATGCGTTTGAAAAATCGCTGCGCAAATACTGTGTAGAAAAAAAAATGCAACACCCAGCATTTTATTCTGTAGGGCCTTTGCTTTAAAAATATATATAATGTTTGGTGGTTCAACATAATTTTCCTGCAAAAAAAAATATGTTTTCATGTAAACAAAAAGTGTCAAAAAGGGCTTTGTCTTCAAGTGGTTAGAAGAGTGGATGTAAGCTTCCTAATGTTGTGTATAAAATGCCAGAACAGTTCAAAACCCCCCCAAATGACCCCATTTTGGAAAGCAGACACCCCAAGCTATATACTGAGAGGCATGTCGAGTCCATGGAATATTTTATATGTTGACACAAGTTGCGGAAAAAAGACAATTTTTTTATTTTTTTTTGCACAAAGTTGTCACTAAATGATATATTGCTCAAACATGCCATGGGCATATGTGGAATTACACCCCAAAATACATTCTGCTGCTTCTCCTGAGTACGGAGATACCACATGTGTGAGACTTTTTGGGAGCCTAGCCGCGTACGGGACCCCAAAAACCAATCACCGCCTTCAGGCTTTCTAAGGGTGTAAATTTTTGATTTCACTTCTCACTGCCTATCACAGTTTCGGAGGCCATGGAATGCCCAGATAGCACAAAACCCCCCAAATGACACTATTTTGGAAAGTAGACACCCCAAGCTATTTGCTGAGAGGTATTGTGAGTATTTTGCAGATCTCGCTTTTTGTCACAAAGTTTTGAAAATTGAAAAAAAAAAGAAAAAAAAAATGACTTTCTTCATTTTCAAAAACAAATGAGAGCTGTAAAATACTCGCCATGCCTCTCAGCAAACAGCTTGGGGTGTCTACTTTCCAAAATGGGGTCATTTGGGGGGGTTTGTGCTATTTTGGCATCTTATGGCCTTCGAAACTGTGATAGGTAGTGAGGAGTGAAATCAAAAATTTGCGCCCTTAGAAATCCTGAAGGCGGTGCTTGGTTTCCGGGGTCCCGTACGTGGCTAGGCTCCTAAAAAGTCCCACACATGTGGTATCCCCGTACTCAGGAGAAGCAGCAGAATGTATTTTGGGGTGCAATTCCACATATAACCATGGCATGTGTGAGCAATATATCATTTAGTGACAACTTTTTGTAATTTTTTTTTTTTGTCATTATTCAATCACTTGGGACAAAAAAAAAAATATTCAATGGGCTCAACATGCCTCTCAGCAATTTCCTTGGGGTGTCTACTTTCCAAAATGGGGTCATTTGGGGGGGTTTGTACTGCCCTGCCATTTTAGCACCTCAAGAAATGAGATAGGCAGTCATAAATTTAAAGCTGTGTAAATTCCAGAAAATGTACCCTAGTTTGTAAACGCTATAACTTTTGCGCAAACCAATAAATATACACTTATTGACATTTTTTTTACTAAAGACATGTGGCTGAATACATTTTGGCCTAAATGTATGACTAAAATTGAGTTTATTCGATTTTTCTTATAACAAAAAGTAGAAAATGTATTTTTGTTTCAAAATTTTCGGTCTTTTTCCGTTTATATCGCAAAAAATAAAAATCGCAGAGGCAATCAAATACCATTAAAACAAAGCTCTATTTGTGGGAAGAAAAGGACGCAAATTTTGTTTGGGTACAACATTGCATGTCCGCACAATTTACAGTTAAAGCAGCGCAGTGCAAAATTCTGAATTCACCTCTGGTCCTTTAGCTACCAAATGGTCCGGGGCTTAAGTGGTTAAGTGTAGCTCCAGCCAAAAAATCAATTTTTAAGCTTTTTGGAAAACATAGGTAAGGGTTATCACCCCTGTAACATTTGTTTTGCTGTCTGTGCCCCTGTTCAGAACATTTCACCTCACTTTCCGTCCCAATGACAAATGTTTTTTGAAAACTGGGGTTTTTATTGAAACAAGGATTGGTGATAAAGCATCAGTAGAGAGGAGACACCTTTTTCCCATATTAAGTCTTACAGGAGAGAATTTCCCTTCCATGGGGTAGATTTCCTCTCACTTCCTGTTGTATCCTTCCATTTGCAAGTAGGAGTCGTTTGTAAGTTGGATGTTTGAAAGTAGGGGCCTGCCGTATATACTCTGCTGAAATTTGCCCCTTACATGTTGGTGTTGGCACAACACTGTGAGCCCTCACAGTTACTCTTGGTGGGGGCATGAATGGGCCCTGCTGTGAATTATTAGATCAAGAATTGTAATTGCATGCCCCTGTTGAACAGGGGCTGAAAAATTGGGCCTTTGGTGGTGGTGGTGGTGGTGTTGCCACAACACTTTAAGCCCTCACAGTTACTCTTGGTGGGCGCAGGAATGGGCCCTGCTGTGAATTATTAGATCAAGAATTGTAATTACATGCCCCTGCAGATGCCTGTTAGTGTAACACAAAATAAAAAAAACACGAGCAATAAGGGGTAGCTTCAGGTGTATATTTTTCAGGAATCACACTACGCCTGCTTTAAGTGCTGCAGATGCCTGTTAGTGTAACACAAAAGAAAAAAAAAACTACGAGCAATAAGGGCTAGCTTCAGGTGTATATTTTGCAGGAATCACACTACACCTGCTTTAAGTGCTGCAGATGCCTGTTAGGGCTCTTTCACACGGAGGGTCTGTTCAGGTCCGCCTGTCAGTTTTTTAGGCGGACCTGAACGGATGCTACATGTCCTCCTATGGAGCCACGGATGTCAGCGGTGACATGTCCGCTGACATCCGACCCGCTCCGATCCGCAAAAGTGTGACGGAGGAAAACCCTATTTTTCCTTCCGTCTGCGGATCGGATCAGATGACAACGGACTCTACGGTCCGTCATCATCCGATCCCCCCATAGGGGAGAGCGGCGCTCTGACAGGGTGGTCCCTGCACAGTGTGCGGGAACCGCCCAGTCATCTGGAGCGATCCCCGCTGAGCAAGCGGAGCTTCAGGGGGCGGATCATTACTGATCCGTCCTGTGTGAAAGAGCCCTTAGTGTAACACAAAAGAAAAAAAACTACGAGCAATAAGGTGTATATTTTGCAGGAATCACACTACGCCTGCTTTAAGTGCTGCAGATGCCTGCCTGTGTTACACAACAGGAAATCACAGCAATAAGGGCTAGCTTCAGGTGTATACTGTGCAGGAGGCTTAGCAAAAATATCACTAACACTGTCCCTGCCTATGTACGTCTTTCCCTGCACGCCAACAAACTACACAAGGCCGCCGCGCTGGCGGCCTTTTATAGTGTTGGGCATGTACTAAACCCCCCTGAGCTATAATTGGCCACAGGCATCCTGCCTGTGGCCAATTATGGCTCTCCTCGCTGCCGGCGCTGTGATTGGCCAAGCATGCAGGGTCACAGTGCATGCTTGGCCAATCACAGCGCCGTGATTTTGGGCCGTTCGCGTCACTCAAATTTGGCGCGAACGACCCAAAATGTTCGATCTTCGTCGAACGAACGAACACACGATGTTCGAGTCGAACGTATGTTCGACTCGAACGCGGAGCTCATCCCTAGTCCTCTCCATAAAAATATCTGAAATTTGTGCTTAAAGTAGAACTATAGGCAACATAGGAAATCTATGCAAATTAAGGGAATCCATTGCCCCCGACCCCAGGCCCTCAGAACTAGTGTCCCTACTCGAAAATTTAGGGTGGGTCTTAAACAGCAAGGGGTGTGGTCTTGACAGGAAGGGGTGGGTCATATTTAAATTAGGTAAACGAGTTTAGTCAGGCCTAGGGCAGCACAAAACCTAAATACACTACTGCCTACCTATGTAGAGGGTGCTACACATTCCTATAAACGTTTGTAGTGCCCTCACCTTCTCTTCTTTGTCTAGGGGTATTTCGTATGTGAGGGTGAGATACGCTATGGCCCATGTCCTCCCCATGGCAGTGGGTGAGGTGAAGGCCAGTACCAGATATTTTCCTCGGGCCTGTGTGTTTCAGTTAAGGATCAAGTCTTGCTGTGCTGACACTCCCCTTTGCTCCCATTAACCAGAGTACCACACACCGATTAGGGTCCAACTCTTGTTTTATTGTCACACTCACAATCAAACAGTTCTTTCCCAGCCAACTGGTTGAGACCCAATAACAGTTCAATACGGTGGGGTGAGCAGGTCGAGGCACTATCCTGGTTGTACGCTAAACCACTGTGGTTTCACCAGCGGCTACTATAGCCTTGGCTAGAGAGAGAACTTAGAACGTGTGAGTCTCTTCCAGCGACTCAAGAGAATGTAGATAGGAGTACCTTCGCTGCGTTGTGGCCCCTGTCAGGGGGAGATGTCCCTCCAAGGGAGTTACCGGAGGCCCATCCGTCACCGGGTTGATGCTGCTCCGGACTCTCCGGACGGGTGACCTCCCCAGCCTCCTCACCTCAGACTTGGGCCCCATCCACTTCAGGGACCCTCGGACTCCTCCGCCCTCGCGGGACCCAGTCGAAGTCACTGGGCCCCAGGCCTCCGGTTTAGTACCTCACCCCAGGCTGAAGGTGCCTGGGATGGACGCCAACTCCGCTCCGGCCAGGCCTAGGGCACCTGGACCGGAACTCCGAACCGCCCACACCCAGGCCGAATGTGCCTGGGCGCGTGATGCAGGAAAAAGACCTCGTGGCGAGGGCGTCTCTCCCCTTTATCTCCTCCAGCGACGTCACGGCAGGTTCCCCGCCCCCGCCGCACCATCGCCGGAAAGGGACAAAAAGGTCAGCACTACGGCAGTGAATCTACCTTAGGCCTGTGGGAACCCCGCCATCCACAGGCCAAGGAGAATAATACACCACCCAGTCCTCCACGAATTAACAATGGTCCAATCCCTTCATGATTTATACACACCTGGGTCATACTACCACCCAGGTGTATCCCCCTAAATTTAAACCCCCCGCTACACACTCCCCCTAGTGATTTGATGCTGGTCCCCAGCGTCTGGTACAAGCCCATATCGCCCAAGGAGTGGTAACATAAGCTTGACCCCAGAGGCCATCCCTCAAATTTGAATACTAATTGTGCCAAGACCTGCTCAAGGGAAAGGGAAACATGAAATAATAAACTTTTGCAATAAAATCCTCTGACCATATACACATATACAATCCCTCCCATCGCTGTCTAAGAACCACCCCACACTCAACAGTCTTGACAGACGAATCTCCTGCAGAGGGAAACAAAAAAAAAGAACACAACATCCTAACATATTTGTGTTAATTTGGAATGAATGGGTCTTTCAGCCGAGAGACCCATTCGCTCCAACGAGTAAAGCGATGCAAGTGTAAAAAAAACAAACACAGCCGTTGCGCAACACTGCCACCTGGTGACAGTGCCACGGTAATGACACTTGGTGAAATCTTCCGTCTTCTGATATCCCTACTCTGATTCTACCCCAAAGTCTTTATCTCTGATGTGTGAAGAAAGAGAGAACAAACACAACAGCTCTCATTTCTCCGAGGAGTAGAAAAGCCCAAACACAAAAAAAAACTAGGGCACAGTTCTGATGTTCCGGCAAGGATACTTCCAGAAAGTTCAACAGCAAGGAAAGAAAAAAAAACACAAAGAGAATCCCTTTCTTTTCTCTGTCTCTCCTCACAGATAAAACTTCGGATCCGGCAAAAACAAGGGCTTTAGGTGCTGATCGAAAGTCTCCACCGAATAATCGATGTCCTCTCCATCCTTCCTGCAGATGCGCACCTTGTCTGCATGGATATGGCGGCCCCACATCCACTCTGCTCTGCAGTCTCTGAACTGTTTGGACACTGAGGGTGAACAAGCCAAATACAGACGGGCATGAGGCACTTTAAGCTTCTCCCAAACAAACCCATCATACCACCGCTGCCGTAGGACTTCAACCTCAAAAAGTAAGTCCCGAGACAAGTAAGGATATTCCCATCCATACTCACGAGCGACCCTCTGGCAGAAAAGCTGCTGCAATCGGGCCAAAGGAGGCATGGTGGCCCGCTCCCCTTCTCCTGGCGGAACAATGGCTTCTGGATGCCGAGGTACTTTCACTACCTCAGATGGCTTTGCTCTTGGTGCCCGTAGTGATGCGCGTTGTGTCCCCGCCACCAAAACGGGTGATGCTGTGGATTGTGGAAGGACAATTGGAGGACTAGGCTTCCTCGTAGACTCCGGGGCCCCCACCCGGGGCGTGCTGTCTCCTATGGACATAGGCCAATCTCGTGGTACATGTAACCCAGGTAATGGGCGTTTGTCCCAGCCCTTTCGGTGAAAAAGTTTGTCTATTTCACCGTCATCTCCACAGTCCGACAGCGATTCTAGGTCGGAGGTGTCATACATCTCTGCGGGAAGGTAGTCTCTTGTAGAAGTGGAACTACCCTCCCTAGCGGGCTCCACTGGCTGTGGACCCCCGACACCCCCAACCACCACCACAGTCCCAGCCCCTGGCTCACCTTGACCTTTTGAAGCACAGGGATGTCCAGGACTCTTCCAACCGGATCCATCCAGGCCAGGCAAGCGACGGGGTGAAGCTCGACCACGACCACAGGACGCCTGCACCAGGCCGACCTTCCTCTTCGGAGGTGGGAGCAGGGAATCTGTGGTGACCGAAGCAGCATCCTCGGATTTTTCTTTCTCAGTCTCTGGTTGGGCAGTCACATCGCCCTGGTCAGTCCGTACAGGAACCTCCGCAAAGGCCTGGATCTCCCCTTCCGGAGTAGCGGTACCTGTGAGGCAGTTGAGGCGAAGGGCCCGGGGCCTTACTGTGGATGGCTCCACCTCGAATAGGAATTCTCTGCATGCTTCACAACGCCCGAATGGCTTCAGGTGGACCACCAGTCCCGAACATCCGGGACAGATCACGCCGAGGGCCTCCGTGTCTCTGCAGGAATACAGAGCCAACTGCCCTCGGGGCCTGAGTCTTATCCCCGTATCTGTAGGGGAGCAGCAAAGGTAGTCATCTTCGTGGGGTAGGGAACCGGAATCCACGGGGAGCTTGAGGCCATCCCGACTGTCTGCTGCTCCATCACGCACTGACCACGCGCCGAAGTCTCCACGTGAGTTCCTCCACATGGCCAGACTCCTCCCATAACTTGCACGTTTTCGCGGGCTTCCATCAAACTCCGCCCACGAACTGTGTAGTCACGGGGTGCCTCATGGCGCAGTGCAGTAAAAGCCCCCACATGCAGTACGTCACACGGCTGGACTTCTCCCTCTTCTCACTCTTCCGCATGGGCCTTTCCCGTCTTAGGGTCATTTCCACGACTTTGAGCAGGGATGCACTTTGGCCGATCACATGGCCGACCCACTCGGAACTCCTCCGGGCAGCAAAGTTCAGACACAACCGTTCTTAATTCCAAGGTTAAAACACACATCATCCCGGACTCACGAGCCCCCACGTGTAGTGCCCTCACCTTCTCTTCTTTGTCTAGGGGTATTTCGTATGTGAGGGTGAGATACGCTACGGCCCATGTCCTCCCCATGGCAGTGGGTGAGGTGAAGGCCAGTACCAGATATTTTCCTCGGGCCTGTGTGTTTCAGTTAAGGATCAAGTCTTGCTGTGCTGACACTCCCCTTTGCTCCCATTAACCAGAGTACCACACACCGATTAGGGTCCAACTCTTGTTTTATTGTCACACTCACAATCAAACAGTTCTTTCCCAGCCAACTGGTTGAGACCCAATACCAGTTCAATACGGTGGGGTGAGCAGGTCGAGGCACTATCCTGATTGTACGCTAAACCACTGTGGTTTCACCAGCGGTTACTATAGCCTTGGCTAGAGAGAGAACTTAAAACTTGTGTGTCAGGGTCACCTGTGGCCAGGTGACAGATGCACACCGTAGGGGGACAGGAGTGCACCGCGAGGTAGTGAACCCTATGGCTGGCTTCTGTGGATAGGAAACTGGGTGGTTGTGGAAAGCGGGACCAGAGGAGCACAACCGGGATCCCAACGGAAGCGAGAGCCAAGATTCCCCAGGGCGCGGAGTCTAAGACCCAGCTGGTCTTCTCCAGGGCCTCTAGTGGTGAGGATGTTACGCTGCAGGCTGGGACCAGGTCGCGGCCCCTGGAGTTTCCTAGCTCACGCCCCGTAGGATAAGGGGAAGCAGCAGCACACGATAGAGAGAACCGAATAACAAGCCGAAGGTCAGGGGCCACAAGCAGACAAGGATAACGAAGAACGAGCCGAAGGTCAAGGGTCACGAGCAGACAGGGATGGTCGGGGACAAGCCAATAACGTAACAGAGAGACAGACGTAGCACACGGCAGGCAGGAACCCAAACACACAATGCCTAACAAACACGTTGATCAGCAAAGCAGGCTTGCAGTGCACAGGTTAATATAGTGTTCAGTGATAGGGCCTGGGGTGGAGTCAGGCTGGGAGGAGATTATAAAGGAAGCCAGGTGAAGGAGGTCTGGTCTCTAGATGAACACATGAGGAGGAAGGTAAGATGGCAGACAGACATTAATGCATATCCATGACAGTACCCTCCCTCTTACGAGGCCTCCCCCTTCCCCGCCTGGGCCCAGGTTTAGAGGGAAACTTCAGATGAAACTCCTTTAACAGACGAGGTGCAAAGACCTCAGATGCAGTGATCCAAGACCTCTCCTCAGGACCAAACCCTTTCCAATGAACGAGGTACTGAAGAACGCCTTTACAGAGTCGGGAGTCCAGAATTTGACTGATCTCGTACTCCTGATTATCCTCCGAGACAGGCGCCACGGTAGGAAGAGGACGAGAGAATTTATTGAGGACTAAAGGCTTTAGAAGAGCAACATGAAAGGAGTTAGTGATTTTAAGGCTCTTAGGAATCTGGAGTTTGAAACAAACCGGATTCAGTTTAGCAGTTACCGTGTATGGACCGATGAATCGTGGAGCAAACTTCAGAGAAGGAACTCGGAGCTTGATGTTCCTGGTAGAGAGCCAGACTTTGTCCCCTGGCTGAAGAGAAGGCGGTTTACGCCTGCGGCGGTCGGCAAAGCCTTTGAATTTTTCAGCAGCTGCCCGGAGGGAATCATGAACGTGACCCCAAACGGAATTGAGAGACTCCTGAACCGAAGCCAAAGCTGGAATGTCTGGAGAACAGATCATAGGAAGAGGAAGTTGAGGGTGTTTTCCATAAACTGTGAAAAAGGGTGTCTTCTGCGAACTGGTATTCACATGATTGTTATGGGAGAATTCTGCCCACGGGAGTAGAGAGGACCAATCGTCATGGTGAGAAGACACAAAGGTGCGAAGAAAGACCTCTAACTCCTGATTAACCCTCTCAGTCTGTCCATTGGATTGGGGATGGTAAGAAGAAGAAAAATCCAAGACAATATTGAGGGATTTGCAAAAGGCTCTCCAAAAACGAGACGTGAATTGGACTCCCCTGTCGGAAACAATATGAGAAGGGACCCCATGTAGGCGGAGAATTTCTCGAATGAAAATGGGAACCAAGGCAGGGGCAGAAGGAAGACCAGGAAGAGGAACAAAATGAGCCATCTTGGAGAATCGATCGATTACCACCCAAATGACTGTATTATTCTCAGACAGTGGGAGATCGGTGATAAAATCCATGGCAATATGGGCCCAGGGTTCCTTAGGAATAGGCAAGGGCATGAGGAGACCAGCAGGAGCTTGTGTGGAGGATTTGGACTGAGCACAGACATGACAAGCTTTAACGTAGTCTTTGACGTCTGAGCGGAGATTAGGCCACCAGTAGTGACGACTGATGAGTAGGAAGGATCGGAGGAATCCAGAATGCCCTGCCACCTTGGAATCATGTCCCCAACGAAGGATCTTAGCTCTTAGCTCAGTGGGGACAAAGGTCTTACCAGGCGGAATTTTAGACTTCAGGGTGGTAGAGTGGGCAACAATGCATGAGGTGGGAATGATCGGCTCAGGTTCAGGGGCGGACTCCTCGTCCAAAGTGTCAAATGACCTAGAGAGCGCATCAGCCCGACCGTTGCAGGAACCAGGTTTGTAGGTAATCGTGAAATTAAAACGGGCAAAGAAGAGACTCCACCTGGCCTGTCTAGGATTCAGACGTTTAGCATTCTGTAGATACTGTAAATTCTTGTGATCGGTAAAGATCGTTATGGAGTGAGGGGAACCCTCCAAGAGATGACGCCACTCCTCTAACGCCAATTTAATTGCGAGAAGTTCCCGATCACCGATGGCATAATTCCTCTCTGCCTGAGAAATTTTTTTGGAGAAGAACGCACATGGTTGGCGTCTCTTCTCAAAGATTTGAAGAAGCACAGCTCCCACCCCCATTGAGGAAGCGTCCACTTCAATAAAAAATGCATTCCCAGGATTTGGTCTCCTCAAGAGGGGGCCAGAAACAAAGGCCTGTTTCAGGTTGTGAAATGCAGAGACAGCTTCGGGAGGCCAGTCTCTGGCATTCACACCCTTCTTGGTCAAAGCGATAATAGGCGCGGCAATGGAAGAGTAATTCCTTATGAACTGCCTATAATAATTAGTGAAGCCAAGAAAGCGCTGTGTGGCCTTGAGGCTAGCAGGAAGAGGCCAGTTGGTGATAGCCAAGACCTTCCCAGGGTCCATACGAAGCCCCGAACATGAGACAAAGCACCCCAAAAACAGGACCTCAGAACATTCAAAGGAACATTTCTCCAGCTTGGCATAGAGATTGTTCTCTCTAAGACGTTGAAGTACAGTGCGGACATGGTTTCTGTGGACGAGCAGATTTTCAGAAAAGATCAGAATGTCATCCAGATAGATGACAACAAACTGGTACAGCAGATCTCTGAAGATTTCATTGACAAAGTTTTGAAACACGGCTGGAGCATTACACAGACCAAAAGGCATCACCAGATATTCGTAATGCCCGTCTCTAGTGTTAAATGCAGTCTTCCATTCGTCACCCTCCCGTATTCGAATGAGATTGTACGCGCCTCTGAGATCCAACTTGGTGAAAATGGAGGCACCCTTCAACCTATCGAATAGCTCAGATATTAAGGGTAAGGGGTATCGATTTTTAATAGTAACCGCATTTAAACCCCGATAATCGATGCAGGGTCTTAAGGTACCATCCTTTTTGGCAACAAAAAAGAACCCTGCCCCTGCAGGCGATGAGGATTTCCGGATGAACCCTCTCTCCAGATTCTCTGCTACATACTCCGACATGGCCTGGGTCTCTGGGATGGACAGAGGGTAGGTACGACCCCTGGGTAGAGTTGCTCCGGGGACAAGATCAATAGCACAGTCAAAAGACCTGTGGGGAGGAAGCACCTCAGCTGATTTTTTACAGAACACATCCCGGTAATCGCTGTATGCGGCGGGAAGATCAGAAGAAACAGAAGTGGCAGCAACCGGAAGACTCTCCTTGGGGGTCACCTTGAGAAGACACGACGAGAAACATGAGGAACCCCAGGCCAGGATCTGCCCAGAGACCCAGTCCACATGTGGAGAGTGGAGCTGTAGCCAAGGGAGGCCCAATACAACTGGGGTAGAGGCCTTGGGTAGAATAAGAAAGGATATCCACTCCTGGTGGAGAATCCCTACCGACATCCTAATGGGTAGCGTCTGGAAGCGAATAGGGCCCCCTGGGAGAACAGTGCCATCAATTGCCGAGACTACCAATGGGGTAGTGAGAGGTGAAAGGGTAAGCTTCATAGAAGAAGCAGTTCTCCAATCCATGAAATTGCCGGCAGCCCCGGAATCCAGGTATGCAAGGGTTGACTGAGGAGAAGTGCCTACATGAAGGGACACCGGCAAGAGCAGGCGAGAAGGTGATGTTTCTGGGTCCAATACTCCACCTTCCAAATGTATTAGACCCGAGCGTTTCCCGGACGAAGCGAGCAGGAGTCACGAAAATGACCCTTGCCCCCACAATAGAGGCACAAGCCCAGAGTTCTGCGCCTAGCACGTTCTTCGGGGGTTAGTCTGGTCCGGCCCAGCTGCATAGGTTCTTCAGCAGGTAGAGGATGCTCCACGGAATGAAGGGAGGGGAGCTCAGACTGGCTAGGACCCAGAGAGTGCTGGCGTCTTTTTTCTAAGGACCTCTCTTGAAAACGAATGTCGATCTGGTTGCATAATGAAATTACATCGTCCAGACCGACGGGAATGGCTCTTCCCGCTAATTCGTCTTTCACTCGGTCAGAGAGGCCATGTAAAAAGGTAGCGACCAGGGCCTCATTATTCCAGCTCAATTCAGCTGTGTGGATACGGAACTGAAGAGCATATTGCCCCACTGAACTAGATTCTTGGCGAAGACGTAAGACAGCACTAGCCGCTGAAGAAGCCCGAGCCGGCTCTTCGAAGATATTACGAAAGAGCTTCAAGAATTCGGACAGACTGGAAACCACCGGATCGTTCCTCTCCCACAGGGGGGCAGCCCAGGCCAAAGCTTCACCGGAGAGGAGGGAAATGATATAGGCTACCTTAGCCCGGTCAGATAGGAAGCTTTGAGGCTGAAGCTCAAAATGAATAGTGCATTGGCTGAGAAACCCCCTGCAGGCCTTGGAGTCCCCAGAGAAACGGAACGGAGCTGGCAATCTTAGTGAGTGTGAGGCTGCGACTGGTGCGATAGATACAGCCGCTGGTTGTACTTGGGGTTGCGGATTCGGGGTTCCCAAGGAGACCTGAAGCTGCTCGAATCGAGAAGCCAGATCCTGGAGGAATCGCATCACCTGGGTCTGATTTGATTCCTGGGTCTCAAGTCTGCGAACTATGCCCTGCAATGGATCATCCGCGGGAAGCGGGATGTCAGCCGGGTTCATGGCTGATCAAACTGTCAGGGTCACCTGTGGCCAGGTGACAGATGCACACCGTAGGGGGACAGGAGTGCACCGCGAGGTAGTGAACCCTATGGCTGGCTTCTGTGGATAGGAAACTGGGTGGTTGTGGAAAGCGGGACCAGAGGAGCACAACCGGGATCCCAACGGAAGCGAGAGCCAAGATTCCCCAGGGCGCGGAGTCTAAGACCCAGCTGGTCTTCTCCAGGGCCTCTAGTGGTGAGGATGTTACGCTGCAGGCTGGGACCAGGTCGCGGCCCCTGGAGTTTCCTAGCTCACGCCCCGTAGGATAAGGGGAAGCAGCAGCACACGATAGAGAGAACCGAATAACAAGCCGAAGGTCAGGGGCCACAAGCAGACAAGGATAACGAAGAACGAGCCGAAGGTCAAGGGTCACGAGCAGACAGGGATGGTCGGGGACAAGCCAATAACGTAACAGAGAGACAGACGTAGCACACGGCAGGCAGGAACCCAAACACACAATGCCTAACAAACACGTTGATCAGCAAAGCAGGCTTGCAGTGCACAGGTTAATATAGTGTTCAGTGATAGGGCCTGGGGTGGAGTCAGGCTGGGAGGAGATTATAAAGGAAGCCAGGTGAAGGAGGTCTGGTCTCTAGATGAACACATGAGGAGGAAGGTAAGATGGCAGACAGACATTAATGCATATCCATGACATTGTGAGTCTCTTCCAGCGACTCAAGAGAATGTAGATAGGAGTACCTTCGCTGCGTTGTGGCCCCTGTCAGGGGGAGATGTCCCTCCAAGGGAGTTACCGGAGGCCCATCCGTCACCGGGTTGATGCTGCTCCGGACTCTCCGGACGGGTGACCTCCCCAGCCTCCTCACCTCAGACTTGGGCCCCATCCACTTCAGGGACCCTCGGACTCCTCTGCCCTCGCGGGACCCAGTCGAAGTCACTGGGCCCCAGGCCTCCAGTTTAGTACCTCACCCCAGGCTGAAGGTGCCTGGGATGGACGCCAACTCCGCTCTGACCAGGCCTAGGGCACCTGGACCGGAACTCCGAACCGCCCACACCCAGGCCGAAGGTGCCTGGGCGCGTGATGCAGGAAAAAGAACTCGTGGCGAGGGCGTCTCTCCCCTTTATCTCTTCCCGCGACGTCACGGCAGGTTCCCCGCCCCCGCCACACCATCGCCGGAAAGGGACAAAAAAGGTCAGCACTACGGCAGTGAATCTACCTTAGGCCTGTGGGAACCCCGCCACCCACAGGCCAAGGAGAGTAATACACCACCCAGTCCTCCACGAATTAACAATGGTCCAATCACTTCATGATTTATACACACCTGGGTCATACTACCACCCAGGTGTATCCCCCTAAATTTAAACCCCCCGCTACACGTTTATAGTGAGTTTTCTTCCTTATTGTTAGGTGATTAGTTCCATAGTGCGCCTTTATCTTTATTTGTGTAGTAAAGAGATGTTTTTGAGGTCACGGCTGTGAGTTAAAGGTGATCTCCATGGTTCCTGTCACTTTAAATAGTTTGTTTGGAGCGAGCTGGGATCTTTCCAGGGTGTGGATTGGCTGAGCGCCACCAGAGGACTTTAGCCCGCCGCTGTCTATAGGAGTGCAGAACGATGTGCACTCTTATGACCTACAGGAGAAGTACAGCCAACCAAGTTTTTGTCCCCACTTCTCCTTTAACCACTTATCATCCTCCCACCGTCAAATGACGGCGGGCGGAAGACCCTGTTCTGGGCAGACGTCAAAGGACGTCGCGCGTTCCAAAGCTACTAGGGGGCGCGCGTGCACACCCGCTGCGTCACTGGGGACCCCGATGCGCGTGCCCGGCGGCCGTGATTGCCCAGTAACTGAGCAGGACCGTGGATCTTTGTGTGTAAACGCACAGATCCACGTCCTGTCAGGGAGAGGAGACCGATGGTGTGTCCCATGTAAACAGGGACAACCATCGGTCAACTCCCCCAGTCAGTTCCCTCCCCCCACAGTAAGAATCACTTCCAGGGAACACATTTAACCCCTTCCTCACCCCCTAGTGTTAACCCCTTCCCTGCCAGTCATGTTTATAGAGTAACCAATGCATTTTTATAGCACGGATCGCTGTATAAATGTGAATGGTCCCAAAAAATGTGTCAAAAGTGTCCGATGTGTCTGCCGCAATATCGCAGTCACGATAAAAATCCCTGATCGCTGCCATTACTAGTAAAAATGCTATAAATCTATCACCTATTTTGTAGCTGCTATAACTTTTGCGCAAACCAATCACTATACGCTTATTGCGATTTTTTTAACCAAAAATATGTAGAAGAATACATATCGGCCTAAACTGAGGAAAAATTTGTTTAAAAAAAAAAATGGATATTTATTATAGCAAAAAGTAAAAAATATTGTGTTTTTTTCAAACTTTGTCGCTCTTCTTTTGTTTATAGCGCAAGAAATAAAAACCGCAGAGGTGATCAAATACCACCAAAAGAAATCCCTATTTGTGGGAAAAAAAGGACGCAAATTTTGTTTGGGTACAGCGTCGCACGGCCACGCAATTGTCATTCAAAATGTGACAGCGCTGAAAGCTGAAAAATGGCTTGGGCAGGAAGGGGGTGAAAGTGCCCGGTAGGCAAGTGGTTAATGCATTCTCTAACAGGAATGTGTTACAACAGATGGAACCGCAGTTTACTACAGAAGGGAGTAAATATTGCTAATCTTCTTTTACAAGCTCTTGAAGGTCAATTATTATTGTGTGTGTAGGGACGGGGTCATTTAACCACCTGCCAGCTCCTCGCAGCAAATATACTGTGAGCAGGTGGCAGGTACAGGCACAGCAACCTACATGTATGTTGTTGGCCTTCTTCTGGGTTTGGGATTGGACACAAGTTTTGTCAGCAGATTTCAGCCAATGATTTTGGCTGAAACCTGCTGATCCGCTGTTTCCAACCATACACAGAGTTCTGTGTTTACAAACACATAGAACTCTGTATACAGGGGACAGCGATCTGTTTCTTCTCCCTGAAAAGCAGGGAGAGAAAAGAACAAGATTAGTAAATAAAAACAACACACACACACACACACTATATTGTCAAAAGTATTGGGACGCCTGCCTTTACACGCACATGATCTTTAATGACATCCCAGTCTTAGTCCGTAGGGCTATTGAGTTGGCCCACCCTTTGCAGCTATAACAGCTTCAATTTTTCTGGGAAGGCTGTCCACAAGGTTTAGGAGTGTGTCTTTGGGAATGTTTGACTAGAAGTGCATTTGTGAGGTCAGGCACTGATGTTGGACAATAAGGCCTGGCTAGCACTCTCTGCTCTAATTCATCCCAAAGGTGTTCTATCGAGGGTTGAGGTCGGGACTCTGTGCAGACCAGTCAAGTTCCTCCACCCCAAACTCACTCATCCATGTCTTTATGGACCTTGCTTTGTGCACTGGGTAATTTCAGACATCTTTCCTTTACAGGGTGGTGCGCAACTAGCAGACCATACCGCACTCCAACATGCCCACTCTCTGCCCCCCTCACCTCAACCATCAACAACCCATGAAAACACCACGCATGCGCAACTCCCTACCCATCCCTCTTGTTCAGAAATCAAGTAAACGGACACTCATGCACCCCCCATGCCAACTATGGGTGGCTAGGGCATGGGGAAGGGAGGAGAGTGGGTGCGCCCATCTAAATATACATGTAGCGGCCTCCACTCTCTCCCTCTAGTATCAATTCCTCTGTCTCTTGTCTAGGGGTACCTCTGAGGAGAGAGTGCGAGGTCAGCACGCCAATGTTCCCACTGCAGATGAGGGAGGCCCGGAATGAAGAGACAAAAAAGAATATAATGAAGGGCCATGCATGACGAGGTGGAGAGTACAGACAGGACGGGGTTAACATTTGGTGAAGAAGTGAGTGGGTGGAGGCAGAAGTGAATTTTAATGTGAGGGGAGGGGCACTTTAAATAGCTGGAGGCATCATTTTGTGTGGGGACAGAAAGGAGAGGAAGTTTTTTCACTTCTCTCCTTAGACAAAATGGCGGACGTGGCTTTGATCCTCGCTCGGTTGCGGGCGGCTGCGGCGACGAAGGGTCCAGACTGTCTGGGAGACCAGGTTAGTGCCCTCATTCAGGGCCATCATAACAGGACGTCTGTTTGGGGCCCGATTTGGCCTGGGGCCTCAGCAGACGCGCCCCCCTCCCTCCCGCGATTCGCGGCACCCCCCTCCGGGATTCGCGGCACACCCCCCCTCCCGCGATTCGTGGCGATCCCCCTCCCGCGATTCGCGGCACCCCCCCGCGGCACCCCCCTCCCGCGATTCGCGGCACCCCCCCCCCCGCGATTCGCGGCTGCCCCCCCCCCCAAAAAATAAATAAAAAATTTGCCACACCAGGAGCCCACAGGCTGACTCGTCGGCCCACCCCTGGAAAAGCGTGCGCCTGCTTCAGCCGTGGGGTGAGCCGGACGGTACACGCGGCAACGGCAGGGGGCGGGGCTACGGACTGTAATGGCGCCCGTGCTTCGCCCTCGCGGCGGAGGACCTCAGAAAGTGGGACCCCCCCCCCATGTGCAGGCGGCAGGGAAGGGGAGGTTCAGCGGGGGAGAAGCGGTGCCACATCCGCAGGGCCTCTACCAGACGAGGCTGGCGGTATCGGGTGAAGCAGTGGGCTGAGGGATGTGCAGGACAGCAGTGATCAGGTGCGCGGCCTACCCGGGGCTCGTCAAGAGGGCGCAGGCACTGCAGGGAGGTGGTGTTGGATCCCCAGGAGGGGACTTCAATTCGGCGCCAAGGGGAGTCGCGGCCTCCAGGTAAGTTTCGCCTGGGGGGCTCATCACGCCATGCTTCCAGCCTGGGAGCGGAGGTCGGAAGGGGAGCTGTTCGGATCGGTAGAGGAGGATCGCAGAGGGGTCGCAGCACCAGGGGAGGCGAGATCTGCGCCTGTGGGGGGGGGACGTGCCCTGTCAGCCCGGTAAGTCTACCACTATCATTTCTCCTGTTGATTTGACGAATGCACTGTGTGAGTTGTTGGGTGTGGGGTTGGGGGGCGTTGCCAACGGTGTGGGGGCCATGCCGGGGGTCAGGGATGCTGTGGCGGGGGTGGCGGGCAACCAGCCTGCCTCTCCCGGGGCAGTGGCCCTATTGCAGATTATTGAGGGATTTGGTGCAGCGATGTTCGTGGGTGAAGGGGGTCCCCCGCAGGTGGCGCTGTGGGTAGGCGGGCAGGTAAAGGGGTCGGTTAAGGTGGCACCCGTGTTCACTACGGGGCCCGTGACGGAACATTGTTGGAGGTGATCAGGTGAGTATGGCCATGGGGGTGAACTCAGGGGATCCTGCTGTGGCGGCCATAGCGGTTATGGTACGTATCGCCGATGCCGCTAAGTGTGAGGTTTGCGTTTGCTTTGAAGGGCCCCTTGGGGGGCTCACCTGACCAAGGGGTGAGAGACAAAATTGGAAAGGTGAGTATGTCGAGATTTTCTTATTACTGCCCCTAGAAAAAAAAATTTGGGAAAAAAGGTAGGCCGGACGATTCCGAAAAGGAAGATGAGGGGATGAGGAGGTGTCGATTGGTCCCAAGGAGGTTTGGCAAGAGGCTGCAGCCATTCGCCAGCTTGGCCAGCGTGTTAGGTGAGTAAACCCGGGAACATTGATCGGCACTGTGCTGTTATATGGATGCGCTGGGAGAGGCCTAGGGGGTTATGTTGGGACTGCTTTACTGCGTTATTACGAACAGTCGGCAGCGGGGGGCAGTTCGTCAGACGCTGTGTTGGGTGCATAAGGATATCAGCCTTTGGCTGCGTTTGATGTCCTCGGCTGGGACACCAAGCCAATTTTCAAGGGGGTCGGTCGGGGGGGACAAATGACTCTGTACCACTGAACGAGAAACATGGTGGGGGTGTACTGTCAGTTTAACATGGAATCTGGCAAGTTGGGTGGGGTCCTGTCGTTTTAACAGGAATGCTGGATGCGGGGGGACGCACCCCTTGTCTCGGTGCTTCAAAAGACGGAAAGCGTCCCCGGGATTTTGCTTCAAGAAGGATGACACCGGTGCAGGAGGTAAGGATGCGGTTTTTTTTTCGAAGTAGATATTTGTTTAGGGCGTCGGCAGAGTTGCTGAGAGCGGGTTTTCTAGGAAGGTTTTTTAAAAGTGCGTTCGCTAAAGAGGTCGTGCCGCCCTTGGCGCAAATTTTGGGGTCCTCACTGGTTAGTCCGGGGGTGGTTTCAGAAAACATTGGCTAAAAAGGTGGCTTTAGATCGTATGGGGGGGCCATTTCGGGAGAGCCCAATCGTGTATCTGGTGGTGTCACCGATGAGGGTGGTGGTTAAGAAGGAATCGATCAAGCTTCTGCTTATTCACTATCTCTTGTTCTCAAACAGGGGGTGAGTTAATTCCTTGATAGGTCATGAAGTGGGCACAGTGGGGGGCACTCATGCAAAAGCGGACGTTGAGTCGGCATTCCGGCGGCTGCCGTTTCATCCAGACAGTTTTGGCGGTTGGGTGCTGCTGGGGGGGAATTTTATGTGAATCTGTGTCTGCCCATGGTATGCTCCTTCTCAGGCGCCATTTCTGACAATTTAGCTTCCTTTTGTTAAAGGGTGGTCCGTGACGGGTCAGGCGATCCAATTCCTGGGAAATTGTTCCCATGGGTGGGTTTTTGTTAAAGGATGGTCGGCTGCGGCAGTGGGGGTGCGGGCCAATACGCATTTTATTTGACTCTATGAGGAGCTTAGGGATGTTTTGAAGGTGGGGCACACGTTCTTGGAAACTTACAACGGGCAATGGGGGTGGATGTGGGACCCGGTGACCGATTTAGGATGGGGCACTGATGATGCAAAGTTCGCTGGGTTTTTTTGGGGCATTTGCCAGGGGTAATGGAGTGCAGAGGCATGGACTAAGTCTTTGGGGGAAGAGGGGCTCAGTCATCACCTGGTATTGCTGGACCTGTTTCCGGCGGTATTGGCTACAGAACTGTGGGAGGCAATGAGTAAGGACATGAAGTTTAGATTGCACGGTGACGATTTGGGGGTGGTGCAAGTCATCGACTGGAGTGCTTACAAGTGAATGTTTTCTCTATGCTAGGCATATCCCGGGGTTAGACTACACTTTAGCTGTTTTACTGTCCCCGTTTTCCGGATTGGGAAGTAAGGAAGTGGGTCGACATGGGTGGCATATACAAATAATCTGGAGGGAATGGGCTGCATTCAGACGGCTAGTAGATGCTTAGCGGGATGTGTCTGAGACGGAGTTGCTGGTAGTTTACTTAGTAACTCGGTGCATGGAGGCAAGGGGTTCGGTGGCAGGGATCGAGAAGAAGCGGATAGGCTTGGCGTTTTCTATTCGAACTCCAGGGCATACAGATTTCACTACGGTTTTCTGGGTAAGGGAGGCGGTAAAGGGGTGTCAAAAGGATCACCCTCATAGGAATGCAGGTAGGCCTGTTTTTCTGTTTCTCTTTCTCAAGTGATTTGAGGGGCATTGGCCGGGGTGTGTTCATCTGTTAAGGGGTTAAGTTGTTCTATACAGCGTTTTTTGTTGCATTTTGGGTGGGGGAGTTTGTGGGCCTGTCAAAAACAGAGGACGGAGGGGTTACTGGTACAGGACGTGGAGTTATCGGGCGGAAGGGTGAGTTTGCGGTTCAGGAGGTTACAGATGGATCAAATGGGCCACCCTCCCTGTGTGAGGGGTGATGGTACAGCTGTCTTCATTGCCCGGGAATCAGGACTGTTCAGTGAGGGTGGTGTAAGAAGTTCTGGAAGTTAGGACGGCCGGGGGGTGGGCTTTTTTGGTGCATGAGGATGGATCGTTTTCTAGTACGTTTTTAATGCATGGCTGGGTTTCCGGAAAGGCCTGTGGGCGGTTGGGAACAACTGCAAGCATATCGCTTCACACTCCTTCCGCATCGGGGCGGGTTGGATTTGGCGGCGGTAAAATGGATCGTGAGATGGGAGTCCAGGTGGTTTTGTTCTTAGGTACGCCCCCCATTTATTAGCGGATGTGAGTGGAAATATGTGGGAAGTGAGGGGGTGCGCAAGTGAGGTTATTGGCAATGATGGGGTAATTTTCTGGGGTTTTTGAATTGTGTTGTGGTATTTTCAGTTCAGATGGAGGTTCTACACGCCTCATCTGGACGATAGGGCATTCATATGTCTTTTGGGGGAAAAAGGAGGGCAGATACATGACAGGCGGGCAGGCTGTTGGGGATACCCAGGATGGAGGCTTGCGTTGGGAGGAATAGGCTTCACGGGCATAGAGTGGAGTAGGGTGGTGCCAGGAGTGGATCGGTACGCCCGGTTGGATAGACAACAGGTCGTTTGGGTACTACATGTGGGGGGAGGATGACTTGGGGATCAGAGCCATTGGGGCTCTGTTCTCGGCCATAACGTCGGATTTCTTAGAGAGGTCTTCCTGGGGATGTTGGTAGTATAGTCCGACGTTATGAAGTACACCTCGTGGCGGAGGGCGAGATCAGTGGCGCAGATTAACAAGGCGGGAATCAAGTTTAACGAACTGGTGGTTAGGTTGGTTGCCAATAACGGGGGGCTGGTGGTAGGCACATGGAGTTGGAGGTTAATGTGGGCATGTATTTACGGAGGGATGGTGTGCATCTTTCTGACATGGGATGGATTTGTGGGCATTGGGGAGTCAGGATGGGATCCAGTGTGCCCTGCGGGTGTGGAGGGGCCCTTAAGGGTAAGGGGTTACCCTTTGCAGGCTGTGGCGGTGTCTTTGGTCTTTGACGGTGGCAGAAAACAGATGGTATTAAAGTGGTGGGGGCTCATCGGTGGTATGTGCCCCTCTGGTGTATTCCAGTGGAATGGTGTCTGCTGGAGTACGGGTATGGTTGCACTGCGGGAAGGGGTTGTCTCCGAGCTGTTATACGGCTGGAGGCCTGGTATGGTTCAAAAATTTTGTACCACAGTGTATTGGTGTAAAAAGGGGTTCAAAAGTTTTGGGGTGCCGTCAGAGACCAACAGACTGGGAGTTATAATGGTAAAATTGTGTTAATAAAGTTATTGAAAATATATATTTTATATTGGAGTTCTTTACATGATATGGTTTTAATAAAAAGGCTGTTGTGGCCATTTTATACTCCAACCCCGGTGTGGTCTAAATTACTATAGATTGGATAAGTTAAGATAGTGGTTAAGAGGGGTAAACTGGTAGGGGTAAGGTGTGGGGAGGTATCTCGAGTACACTGGTCAAGGGAGGCCCGGAATGAAGAGACAAAAAAGAATATAATGAAGGGCCATGCATGACGAGGTGGAGAGTACAGACAGGACGGGGTTAACATTTGGTGAAGAAGTGAGTGGGTGGAGGCAGAGGTGAATTTTAATGTGAGGGGAGGGGCACTTTAAATAGCTGGAGGCGGGTGCACTCGGCATCATTTTGTGTGGGGACAGAAAGGAGAGGAAGTTTTTCCCACCACATGTATCAGGTCACACTCTTGACCTAATCTTCAAACAAAATATGGACATCAACACACTGGACAACCAGCCTCTACCATGGACAGACCACCATGCCATCAAATTTACCATAACGACCAACACCACCCGACAAAAATCAATACAATCAGCAATAACATACTGGACAAGATCACAGAAGAAACTATACTCTGAACTTTTCAAAACCACACTACAGAACAATATGGAAATGCTAAACCAAAACCACTCAACAGAAGAAACACTCAACTCCCTGAACAAAGCTTTGCTACAGACAGCAGACACGGTTGCTCCAAGACGCAGAGCGCGCATCCGCAAAAACAACGCGGGCTGGTTCAATGACGCTCTGACTTTACTGAAACAAGAACGCAGAAGAGCAGAAGGAGCATGGAGAAGAAATTCAACAAAGGAGAACTACACAATCTACAAAGCACTCACTAGGAAATATCATAAAGCAATCTTCAAAGCAAAAAAAGACCATTTCGCTAACACCATCGCAAAAGCCCTAAACCGCCCCCGTGAACTCTTTAAACTAGTGGCCCAGACCATGAATCCCATCTGCTTGGAGTCTTCAGCAAACGAAACACAGGAATTCTGCAATGAACTGTCGAATTTTTTTATCAACAAAATCGATAACATTAGGAAAATAATTCAGAAGGAAAAATCAAACAACCCCACACGGCCAAAGGATGAAAAGAACCAGATAAATAATCTGCAATCAAAGAAATTTACTCTGGTCCCAATTACAATCGACACTACTAAAAACATCATCAGAAGCCTCCGAGATAGTACTTCACCGAACGACATCATTCCGGCAAAACTACTGAAAGAATGTACCGACATCTTAGCACCGTTCATAACACACTTCATCAACCAATCGTTCAAAGAAGGTATTGTGCCGACTTCCCTTAAACAAGGAATAATCAAACCCCTCCTGAAGAAACCTAACCTTGACCCGAATGACCCAAATTTTAGAAGACCGGTAACAAGCCTGACCACCATCTCCAAGATCATCGAGAAAGTTGTAACACAACAGCTACAACTTCATTTGGATACCCACAAACTCCTGGATCCACTTCAATCGGGGTTCCGCCCAGGCCATGGGACGGAAACGGCACTTCTTAAAATATGGGACGACGCACTAGAAGCAGCAGATGACGGAGAATCGTGCCTCTTGGTGCTGCTGGACCTTAGTGCAGCCTTTGATACAGTAGATCACAAAATTCTACTTACGCGCCTCACAGAAGTGGCAAGAGTCGCGGACGAGGACCTACCATGGTTCACATCCTTTTTGGAAAACAGATCCCAGACAGTGAAACTGGGAGCCTTCACCTCGGCACCACGCATAAATACATGCGGAGTCCCTCAAGGATCACCCCTGTCACCGGTACTCTTCAACATCTACCTCCGACCACTCCTCAAAATCATCAGTGAACAGGATCTACGTTATCACTCCTATGCAGACGACACCCAACTTTACTTTCGCATCAACAACAAAAAAGAACAATATTACGGGCTGGAAAAATGCCTTACATTAATCAACAATTGGATGACAGAGAGCTCCCTCAAGCTTAATGCATCCAAAACAGAACTGTACATTTTCCACGCTAACCGAAAGAAAAACGCCAGGACCACATGGACACCATCCACCATCCTTGGACAAAACATAACCCCAAGCACCAAAGTAAAAAGCCTGGGAGTCATCTTTAACTCAGACATGACTATGGACGCACAAATAGGATCAGTAGTCAGCGGATCTCACCACCTTCTCTGCCTGCTACGAAGACGTATCCCTTTCATCCCAGAAAAAGACAGAGCAGTAGTAGTCGGAACCATCATCAATTCCCGGCTTGACTACGCTAATTCCCTTTATCTAGGACTTCCCAAATACCAGATTGCACGTCTACAAGTCATCCAAAACACAGCGGCCAGACTGGTAACAGGGAAAAAACCCTGGGAATCAATCACACCATCCCTGAGAAGCCTCCACTGGCTATCCGTAAAGGATCGGGTCACATTCAAGACCCTCTGCCTCACCCACAAATGTGCACAAGGAAAGGCACCACAATATCTATGCGAAAAAATAAAACACTACACCACTACTCGTGACCTTCGATCAACCAACCAAAACCTCCTCCATATCCCCAAGACTCGCTACAAAGCCAAGGGAGAACGAAGGTTTGCTGTCCAAGGACCAAGACTATGGAATGCGCTACCCATGAACATCCGTATGGAAGAAAACCATCGAGCCTTCCGGAAAAAACTAAAGACCCATCTCTTCTAAAGGATCTCAACGACACTGGATGCCAAGCGCCTTGAGGCGATTTAGTTCGCAATTGTCGCGCTATACAAGTTCTCACTCACTCACCCTCCCTGTTGTTTTGGTGTTTTTCTGGCTATTGTTTTCTTGTCTTTCAGGTTGTGAAGGAGAAGGTCGTCATAACAGCTGTGTGCTGGCGGTGTCTTTGGTCTTTGACGGTGGCAGAAAACAGATGGTATTAAAGTGGTGGGGGCTCATCGGTGGTATGTGCCCCTCTGGTGTATTCCAGTGGAATGGTGTCCGCTGGAGTACGGGTATGGTTGCACTGCGGGAAGGGGTTGTCTCTGAGCTGTTATACGGCTGGAGGCCTGGTATGGTTCAAAAATTTTGTACCGCAGTGTATTGGTGTAAAAAGGGGTTCAAAAGTTTTGGGGTGCCGTCAGAGACCAACAGACTGGGAGTTATAATGGTAAAATTGTGTTAATAAAGTTATTGAAAATATATATTTTATATTGGAGTTCTTTACATGATATGGTTTTAATAAAAAGGCTGTTGTGGCCATTTTATACTCCAACCCCGGTGTGGTCTAAATTACTATAGATTGGATAAGTTAAGATAGTGGTTAAGAGGGGTAAACTGGTAGGGGTAAGGTGTGGGGAGGTATCTCGAGTACACTGGTCATGTGTGTAGTGGGAGACAATCCTCTTTTACCTTTGGGTCGGTGTTCTGCATCTGGAGCCTCCTCCTGGTTTTCTTGAACAATGTCTGCCAGTAAATGACCCCCACACCAATAAAGTCCAACACTCCTTTATTCTTCTTGATGTAAAAGTGAACACAATCAGTTGGACTCCCTCAATGAACAGAACAGACAAGGGGTGCGGATGAGGGTAGGCCCAGACACAATTAACTCTCTTACTTCCTTCCTAGAAGTAGATTCCTGCTCCCAATCGAGGAAGACATCAGTCCGGGTGGTCTCCGGAGGCTCAGTGTCATCTTAAGAGCATTATAGGCCCCCGGGCGATACACTGCACTGGGGCCCTGTCTACACAATCACGTACGAGAATTTTTTACTGACAAAAATCATGACATTTACTGGCAGAACCACATTTTTTACTGACACTGCAAAAAAGTACCTAAAATTACAGTTTTCAGTGCCAAACAGTGCAAATGTCAGTATTTAAACTATAAACATATAGATCGTGCTATTAGCAATGTGTTTAAGTTAAACAAAAGTAAAAAAAAACATTTCTTCATTGACATGAAGGTTAGGTTACTATAACCCAGCCAGCACAGAGTTCCCTCTTACATCAGAGTCTGCAGGATTCCCCCTTACAGTGAAAGGGAACTCTTCTGTAAAGGGGAACGCTGCAGATCATGATGTAAGGGGGGCTCTGGTGACCAGAGACCACCTTATATCAGAGTCCTCTGCTTTCTCTTTACATCAGAGTTCCCACTTACATCAGAGCAACAGACCCCCCCCCCCCCCGATCTCTTTGTGCAAGCTGCACAGTCAGCCAGACAGCCACTCACCGTGAGACACTGACCAGGGCACTCCGTATCTGTACTGGCTGGTGGCTGGGCAGGTTACAGGCTCACGAAAACCGGCACTGCCGACAGGGGTCCAACTCCGCCACACTCTGCTTCAAGCCTGCTGTGCTGTCTGCTCTGACCACTCTACTCACCTGTCACTGGCAATTTGCTGCACCAGGTCTTCAGGTAAGTACCCCCTCCGGTCCCTTACGCCACTGGATTCGGGTACCCACTCCCGGGGTCCCCTGGGAAGTCCATCCCTCGCAGAGTCTTAGTCCGGGACACTCAGTCCCAGACCTCCATCCAAGTACCTCACCCCAGGCTAAAGGTAACTGGGATGGAACACAACCTCCGAACGTCCTCTAGGCCTAGGCCGCCTAGAATCCCGACACGAACCATCGCCCTCAGGCTGAAGGTGCCTGGGACTCGACTCCCGCCACCAAAAATGGCCGCCCCTTTTATACCCTCTCCCAGCAAGCACGGCGGGTTCCCCGCCCCACCATACACCCGCCGAGAGAGGCCAAAAAAGAGGTACGACACTGCAACGATGGCTCAACCCCGGGCCCAAAGTGACAGCGCCACCCGGTGGGCCCCAGGGAACCATACATCACAGTTTCCCCACCAGATTCAAACAGAAAAGCACATACCCGCTACATACATTAGCAGTGGGTGGGGGCACAGTTCTGCATCTGGATGACCCTGTCCTGGCACTCACTGTACAATGTGTATAAGTCAGTCAAACTATTACAGCAATACAGATTTCCCGGTAATGAAGGGGTATTACAGCTGGGCACTGAAGCCAGGAGGTTCAGCAAGACAGCCAGTCAACTGGTATTTTCAAGGGCATCACCAGTAGCAGCCTCCACATTTCACGTCAACCGTCCACGATAGCCGCATGCAGTTCATCTATTGCTGAAAATGCTGATTGTCTGGCTAACCCGCTGACTTTACAAAGGCTCTGCTAATCGCCTGGCTGACCCACCAACTTTACAAAGGTCCAAAGTCACTGACTCCCAAAATAATAAAAGTTTGCAGAAAGTCAGAATTTGTCTCCCTGTATATCACTTTAACCACCTCCCGACCAGCAACGTACCCGTACGTCACTTGACTTTGGGTGGTAGCAACCTGAGTGGCTCACCAGCCGCTTGATTGCTGTTACAGGGTGGCACAGTGGTGTAGTGGGGAGCACCCTCACCTAGCAGTAAAAAGGGTCACTGGTTCGAATCCCAACCACGACATTACCTGCCTGGAGTTTGCATTTTCTCCCTGTGCCTGTGTGGGTTTCCTCCAGGTATTCTGGTTTCCTCCCACACTCCAAAGACATGGTAGGTTAATTGGCTTCTGTCTAAAATTGGCCCCTAGTATATGAATATGAGTTAGGGACTTTAGATTGTAAGCTTCTTGAGGGTAGGGACTGATGTGAATGTACAATGTATATGTATAGCACTGTGTAAATTGACAGCGCTATATAAGTACCTAAAATAATAATGATATTACAAGCAGCGGGAGCCGACATTCCCTCCTCCCTCCCGCGGCTCTCCCGTCCCACTGGGAGACCCAAGGGACCAGCTGGTGTGTCCACTGGCTGGCCGGACAGCTGAACGAAGCAGGAATCGACTGTTTGTAATAGTAACCCGGAAGCAATGACATCACTTCCAGTTTACTCTGAACCATCAACACCATTTTTTCAAAAAAACAAAAAGATTCAGAAACACCGATCTTTGTGTGTGTTTTTTTTTTTTAATACTTTTAAGTGCAAAGGAGGTATTTGGGAGATCTCTCCATAAAGAGCACCTGTCACTGCCTATTACTGTCACAGGACATGTGTGCATTCCTTGTCACGGCAATAAAAGTTTTAAAAAAGAAATAAATGAAAGTAACAATGTAAAAAAAAAAAAAAATTATAATTAAAAACTTTCACCCTCTTCCTGCCCAGGCCAATTTTCATTTTTCAGCGCTGTCACACTTTGAGTGACAATTGCGCGGTCATGCAACACTGTACCCATATAAAAAAAAAATTTTTTTTCACACAAATAGAACTTTCTTTTGGTGGTGTTTAATCACCACTGGGGTTTTTTTTTTTTTTTTGCTCTAAAAAACAAACAAAAAAAGGCCAAAAAACGTGAAAAAAAAAAACATTTTTCATAGTTTGTTAGAAAATTTTGCAAACAGCTAATTTTTCTCCTTCACTGATGTGCGCTGGCAAGGTTCCACCGATAGAAACTGAAGAGGCGGCACTGATGGGCACTGATGAGGCAGCACTGATGGGCACTGATAGGCTGCACTGATGAGCACTGATGAGGCAGCACTGATGGGCACTGATGAGGCAGCACTGATGGGCACTGATAGGCGGCACTGATGAGGCAGCACTGGTGAGCACTGATGAGGCTGCACTGATGGGCACGAATAGGTGGCATTGATGAGTCTGCACTGATGAGGCTGCACTGATGGGCACTGATAGGCAGCACTGATGGGCACTGATGAGGCGGCACTGGTGGGCACTGATGAGGCAGCACTGATGGGCACTGATAGGTGGCACTCATGAGGCGGCACTGGTGGGCACTGATGAGGCAGCACTGATGGGCACTGATAGGTGGCACTCATGAGGCGGCACTGATGAGGCTGCACTGATGGGCACTGATGGGCAGCACTGATGAGGCGGCACTGGTGGGCACTGATGAGGCAGCACTGATGGGCACTGATAGGTGGCACTCATGAGGTGGCACTGGTGGGCACTGATAAGGCTGCACTGATGGGCACTAATGAGGCAGCACTGATGAGGCGGCACTTGTGGGCACTCCTGAGGTGGCACTGCATGGGCACTGATGAGATGGCACTGATGGGCACTAATAGGCAGCACTTATGAGGCTGCACTGATAGGCACTAATGAGGCGGCACTGGTGGGCACTGATAGGCGGAACTGATGATGAAGTTCTGATGGGCAATGATATGCGGCACTGATAGGTGACACTGATGAGAAGGCACTGGTGGGCACTGATTAGCAGCACTGTCCTGGTAAGCACTGACTGGTAGCACTGGGGGGCCCTGTTGGGACTACACTGATAATCAGGACTCAATGATCACAGAGTATGCTGCCCACGCGCCAGAGGGGGCACGCGGGCGGCGCGATCACAGGAGAATGTCCATGTACGCCCTCCCAGATAAGCCCACATTGTAGCCGTCTTTCAGCTATAGCACAGCCAGGAAGGGGTTACCGTGCCCCCGTCCTCTCGTGCTTGCTTAGGTCCTGCAAATGTGCAAACAGCGATCGTCCCACACATGTGAGGTATCACTGCGAACATCAGATCATGAGCGGTAATTCTCGCGCCAGAACTCCTCTGTAAATCTAAAGTGGTAACCTGTGAAGGCTTTCAAAGCGTCGCCTATGGATAGTAGCATGTATGTAGTTTTCCGCCTAAAACTACGGGGGGCTGTACACACGGTCGGACTTTTGGCCAACAAACTTCATTTTGAGCAAGTTGGACCAACAATCCGACCGTGTGTACGCTCCATCGGACAAACTTTTTTTTTTGTTTTCATCGGACAAAAGTTGGGTCTGCAAACGGACAAACTTTTGGCCAACAAAAGTCCGATGGAGCAAAGTCCGACCGTGTGTACAGAAAACCATCGGACTTTTGTCCGATGGACAAAACAAATAATGTTAAAATCAACCAACAATAGCAGAAGTTGACCAAAGGGTGGCGGTAAAGAGCAGAAAAACCACGTGATGTTGCAAAAAGTTTTGGGAAAGTTTGCAGAAAAGTCCTGTGGTGTGTATGTTATGGGTGTTCCCAACCAACTCTGTTCGGACAAAAATCCACGGAGAAGTCCGATGGAAGTCCGACCGTGTGTACGAGGCTTTAGTAATTTTAAAGCGTGACGTGTTTGGTATCTATTTACTTGGCATAACTTCATCTTTTATATTTTACCAAAAAATCGGGTTATGTATTGTGTTTATTTTTTTATTTATTTTTTGCATTAAAATTCAAAAAAGCTTATTTCTTCCCAAACAATTGCATTTAAAAAACAGCTGTGCAAAAACCGTGCAACATAAAAGAATTGCAAAACCCACCAATTTATTCTCCAGGGCCTCCTGCTTTGAAAAAAAAAATATATAATATTTGGCCATTCTAACGAATTTTCTAGCCAAAAAATAAATAAAAAATGATTGTTACATGTGAACAAAAAGTGCCAGTAAAGCCATAACAATCAGGCTGTTGGCATTTTAACAATGAAGCCCGCTCTGGCTGTCCCCATGTGTCACCCCCTCCCCTCCCCCATCACTCCGAAAAAAACTCCCCAAAACTTTGCTGTAACTTTTGTAACTTCTCCCTCCCAAGCTGCCCTCTGACGTCACTCATAGCGGAGGTGGGCGGGGCCGCCCGTCCGTTTGACACTCAGCTGGGGATCTCGCGCAGCCTCAGCACAGCAGCTGGGGGAGGCGAGCGCGCGGGTTGCGGGAGCGCGCACAGAAGGGTAACAGGTGACTGCTGCAAGGAGCGGAGGGGTCTGCCAGCCCGGGCAACAGGTACTGGGGGGGGGGGGGGAGGGGGGGGGAGGGGGAGTTCTACTTCTTCTATTTGTTACTTTGTAACTTTTATACATTGTACGTCTGATTCTCCAGCTGCTGGGCATGCTGAGCCTTGTAGTCCCATAGCAAGGGCAATGGTCCTGGGTGTGATCATTAGGCCAGGCAGGCAGTGCAGGGTCAAGGGAGGGGTCTGTTATACAACCAGAAAGTGCAAAAAATATATATTGCTGGGGGAGGGACAGATTTTTGTATTATTATTATTATTATTATTATTATTATTATTATTATTATTTTATTTGTATTATAGTTATTATTATTTTTATTATCTTTATTTTATTTATTTTTATTTTATTATAGTTATAATAATATATATCAATAATAATAACTAATATTATACAGGATTTGTATAGTGCCAACTGTTTACACAGCACTTTACAATCTAAGTTATCTATTTTTTTTTTCTATTATTATTATAGTTTATTAAGTTTTATTTTATTTGATTATAATTTTATTATTAATGTTTTTTTTATTATAATAACAAAAATACAATATTATAATAAAAATAACATAACATTAATAATATTTATGATCAAATAAAAAAACAAAACAACTAATAACTATAATAATATGAATAATATTATACAGCATTTATATAACGCCAACTGTTTACGCAGCGCTTTACAATATAATCATAGTTATTATTAATATTTTATTATAGTTTTTTTTTTATTTGATTATGAATTTTATTATTTTAATAACAAAAATACAATATTATAATAAAAATAACATTTATTAACATATGCCTATCTGCTTATAGACACTATACACTGTTAAAGTCAATGCCATGGTCCTTGCCTTGTATTATGAAAAACTTGAATAAAAACCATTGAAAACTATAATACAATTTTTATAATCAAATATATAAAAAAATTAAATGAATAACTAATAAAATAATAAAAATAAAAGAAGTATAATAATTATAGTTATTAATTTAATATTTGTTTTTTATTTGATTATAATTTTATTATTAATGTTGTTTTTTATTATAATAACAAAAATACAATATTATAATAAAAATAACATAACATTAATATTTATAATCCAAATAAAAAAAAAATTAACTATAATATAAATAATATTATACAGGATTTATATAGCGCCAACTGTTTACACAGCGCTTTACAATATAATCATAGTTGTTATTCTTTTATTATTATTATTATTATTATTATTGATTTATTATAGTTATTGTTTTTTTTTTTTATTTGATTATAAATTTTATTCTTTTATTTTTATTATAACTAATAAAAATACAATATTATAATAAAAATAACATATTTATTAACATATGCCTATCTGCTTATGGACACTATACACTGTTAAAGTCAATGTCATGGTCCTTACCTTGTATTGTGAAAAACTTGAATAAAAACCATTGAAAACTAATAATACAATTTTTTATAATCAAATAATAAAAAAAAAAAACAATAAAAATATTAAATGAATAACTAATAAAAAATAAAATAAGTATAATAATTTATTGTTATTAATTTAATATTTTGTTTTTTATTTGATTATAACTTTATTAATGTTATTAACCAATTAAATACCGGGCATTTTCACCCCCTTCCTGCCCAGACCAATTTTTAGTTTTCAGCGCTGCCGCACATTGAATGAAAATTGCGCGGTCATGCAACACTGTACCCAAATAAAATCTTTATATTTTTTTTCCCCCACAAATAGACCTTTCGTTTGGAGGTATTTGATCACCTCTGCGGTTTTTATTTTTTGCGCTATAAACAAAAGAAGAGCGACAATTTTGAAAAAAAAAAAAACACAATATTTTTTACTTTTTGATTTAATAAATATCACAATTTTTTTTTTCTCAGTTTAGGCCGATATGTATTCTTCTACATATTTTTGGTAAAAAAAAAAAAAAAAAAAATTGCAATAAGCGTATTTGATCAGTATGTGCAAAAGTTATAGCATCTACAATATAGGCGATAGAATTATGGGATCTTTATTTATTTGTATTTTTTTTACTAGTAATGGCGGTGATCTGCGTTTTTTTTTTTTTTTTTTTTTTTTTTTTTTTTTATATTATTGTGACATTGCGGCGGACATATCGGACACTTTTTTGGGACGATTCATATTTATACAGCGATTAGTACTATAAAACTGCACTGATTACTGTGTAAATGTGACTGGCAGGGAAGGGGTTAACAGGGGGGGGGGGGCGCTGAAGGGGTTAAATATGTTCCCTAGGGAGTGATTCTAACTGTAGGGGGAGGGGACTCACAAGGGGAGGAGACAGATCTGTGTTCCTCTGTACTGGGAACACACATCGGTCTCCTCCCCTCTGACAGGACGTGGATCTGTGCGTTTACACACACAGATCTACGGTCCTGCTGTGATTGCGGGCAATCGCGAGGTGCCCGGCGGACATCGCGGGCACGCGCACCGGGTCCCGAGTAATGCGGCACGCGCCCCCTAGATAGCCGGGATTCCCCGGACGTCACATGACGTCCGCCTGGAGGGACGAGAGGTTCCTGCGGACGTCATATTACAATAAGCCGGGCAGGAAGTGGTTAATAAATGTTGTTTTTTATTATAACTAATAAAAATAACATTTATTAATGACATTTAATAATAAAAGTGTGTGTGTGTGTATAAAGGACATCAGTTTTGTTTGGGTACAACTTCGCACCACCGCACAATTGTCAGTTAAATTACCGCAGTGCCGTATTGCAAAAAATGGTCTGGTCCTTTGAGGGGGTAAAACCTTCTGGGGCTGAAGGGGTTAAGCTGTGTAGGGGTTTTTCACTGTCAGGGCGGTAAGGATGTGGAACTCTCTTCCACAATCGGTGGTGTCAGCAGGAAGTATGGATAGTCTTTTTAAAGACTCTTGGACATGCATCTTGGTGAAAACAATATACAGGGAATTATTTTCTGCACACCTACACAGGTTGAACTGGATGGACTGTTGTCTTTATTCAACCTTACCAACTATGATAGTGCCGCGGACAATCTGACACCGACTGCCAGTGACACTTATACAGTGATCAGTGCTAATACTATGCTGTACTAATGACCAGTGGCGGTGCGTCCATAGTGGGCGCAGGAGCGCCGCCCCCTCTCTCCTGCACCCGTCACTCAACAATAGATTTGTGCATTGCATGAATGTATTTATTGTCGCCCCCTATTCAGGTGTCCGGCCCTCTGTTGAGCGCCGGCCATCTGAAATACAGTGGCGGGTGTGTTTTGGAAGTGCCTGATTAGAGCGAGAGGCTCTAATAGGCTTCCAAATGGTTAAGCAGCGGGCGCACAGGCTGTGTGTTCCCCGTTTTAAACCATGCTGTGTTAGGGAATCGCTTCCCTAACACTGACCCGCCTCTCAGCCAATCGGGTGCACCTGGTCTGGTTACCGACTGAAGCGACAGGCGCTGTGATTGGATGCCTATTAGGTAGAGCTGCACGATTCTGGCCAAAATGAGAATCACAATTCTTTTGCTTAGAATGAAGATCACGATTCTCGCGGAGTAAAATTTTTCACCTTATACAAAAAAAAATTGGGCTAACTTTACTGGTTAGTTTAAAAAAAAAAAAAGTAATTTTTCCAAAACGTCTTTCAGGACAGCACCCGAGAGATCATGGCTCCTCCTCCTACAGGAAACACCTCATCAATTAATTCTTTAATTGGAGGCCTCCACGTTGCTTCCCTCAGTTTTTTGTGTTTCCTCCAGCCGGAGGAACACCTCTGGTGAGAGCCACGATCTCTCAGGGCTTTCCTGGGAGACAAGGTTCTCAAATCAGTCTTTTTTTTCTAGGAGAGTGATCCTCCCACTTGCCTCCTAGCATGGACGGTCCCGTGGGCTCCCTCTCCCTCTTCCGTGCTCGGGGAGAGCCTGTACAGCCCGGGAGGGCTGCCTCCTTTTTCTTCAGAGCGGTGGTTGCTGTACTCTCACCGACCGCTGGCGAAAGCGGCGTGGAGCTCTGCGGCGGCCGCCATTGTTCTGGTGGCCGAGGAGAGCCTCGGCCACGTCCTGTATGGGAAGAGGCAGCACTTCCGGGTCGGCGCGTGCGTCATTTCCGGCCGCAAAGCGCAGAGGGAGAGGGCAGGGTCACCTGGTGCCTTAAAGTTCCGGTTCCAGGTCAGCGCGGCGGCGTTTTTGAATCTGGAACCGGCGTTTCTCTTCACCACGCATCCGCAGACAGCTATGGATAGCGATGCAGCGGATAAGGGGGCAAGCCAAGGCACCAGCAAGGCTAAGGTAAGGGACTGTGTCCTATTTTACACTGGGCCGCTTTCTCCTGTAGAGGGGGGGGGGTATTCACCCTTCTCCCCCCTCCATCTCCCCCACCCCCCATCTCCCTGGTGGTGCAGTGGCTGGTGATTTAGCATGTCTGCATAATATCTAGGGGTCTTTTTGTAAAAGGTGGTGGTGGTGCATGGCTTGCGGGGCACAAGGAAGTGAAAGTGTTTTTTCCTATGTGCACCTGGGTGTATTGATTTGTACTGTGTAACAGTTTTTTCTTAGCGTGGTCCCTGGTTTTTTTCTTTTCTGTTTGTGCAGGCCAAAAGTTCTGCTCAACCAGTGAAGAGAAGGTGCCCTGTCTGCAAGGAAAAGTTAAGCGAGGCTTGGACCAAGTCGCTTTGTGCAGATTGCACTGCAAATATAGTCAGGGAAGAGTCTCCATCCTTTTGTGGCGATCTAGTATCTACAATTAAGGATGAACTCCGTGCCACCTTTCAAGCTTTTAGGTCAAACCTAAGAGAAGAACCAGGCCCTTCAAGGGAACCTAGGGCTCCGCAGCCTTCTTCAGAACCCCAAGACGGCTCTCAAATATTATTGGGAGGTCCGATAGATGCTTCCCAAGAATCTGCTTCCCTTGCTCCAGATGGAACAGACTCTGAGGAGGAAGAAAATGAAGCAGAGAGCGCTTCTAAGTACAAAAGGTCGCTTGAAGAAGTCGCAGGCCTTTTAAAAGTAATCCATGCGACTTTGGGGATTGAAGAGGAAAAGAAGGAGCTCTCCCTACATGACCGCATGTATGCAGGTTTGGGTGATCCAAAAAGCCGTGTTTTTCCAGTCCATTCAATAATCTCGGACATGATTAAAAAAGAGTGGTTGGAACCTGAGAAAAAGCCATTTTTTTTTCCCGGTCTCATAAGAGAAGATTTCCATTTGAGGACAACCCGGATTCCATCTGGAACAAGGTTCCAAAACTGGACTCTGCTTTTTCACAGGTCTCAAAATCAACTGACCTTGCCTTTGAGGACATGGGCATGTTAAAGGAGCCCATGGACAAAAGAATGGATTTGCTTCTTAAAAGGGCTTGGCAGTCTGTGATGAACAATCTAAAACCAGCAATGGCAACAACCTGTGTCGCTAGGAATTTAGAACACTGGATTAACCAGATGAAGGCCCATGTTACGGCAGATTCTCCAAAACAGGAGATTCTGGACTCATTTACAACGCTTTCTGCAGCAGTATCATATATTGCGGATGCTTCAGCAGAATCCATTCGTATGTCAGCCAGGTCAGCGGCTTTGACCAATTCTGCTAGGAGAGCATTGTGGCTTAAAACTTGCCAGGAGATGCTGCATCTAAAAATAGACTGTGTAGCATTCCCTTTGCAGGGGATTTGCTATTTGGTTCTGAGCTGGAGTCCATTCTTGACCATACGGCTGACAAAAAGAAGGCGTTTCCGGTCAAAAAACAACAGGTACAGACCCGTAAGCGTTTTTTCGTCCCCAAAAAGGACAACAGGAAGGAAAAACGCAAACCAAAAGGAAGCAGTGGTCTTCCCAGAAACCAAAAGGTAGGAGTGGAGTGCTCTTCCATCCTCCTGCGACCCCCGGAAAGCCGCAGTGACAATCCACCCCAAGTAGGGGGAAGACTCCAGGAGTTCATTCCCCAGTGGAGAGACATCACTACAAATCAGTATATTGTAAACATGCTCTCCCAAGGATATGTGGTGGAATTCACGGAAGAACCCCCAAAGAGATTCCTAGTGACAAACGTCCCGAGGGATCCGGTCAAGGCACTCGCCATGAAGTCCCTAATTCAGGAACTGATATCCCAGAGAGTCATTGTTCCGGTTCCAACAAGGGAGTTCTTCCAGGGGTTCTATTCTCACGTTTTCCTTGTACAGAAACCTTCAGGAAAGTACCGCCTCATCCTAAATCTAAAAATGCTGAATTTGTCAGTAGAATACAAAAAATTTCGGATGGATTCCATTTTCTCAGTAAGAAGCCTCCTGAGTCAAGGATGCTTCATGGCGTCAATAGATTTGCAGGACGCATACCTCCACATTCCTATTGCTGACAGATCTCAGAGATATCTGAGGTTAGCACTGAGAGAAGGGAAGAAGGTGGTACACCTGCAATTCAGAGCTCTTCCATTCGGCCTGTCATCTTCTCCAAGGGTGTTCACGAAGGTAATGGCCGAAGCTCTAGCACCCTTGCGTCTAGAGGGAATTTCAGTGATGTCTTATCTAGACGACCTGCTACTGTTTGCCCAAACCAGAGATGGACTTCAGAGAAACTTGGACAGAGCACGTGCTCACCTAGAATCCATCGGATGGATACTAAACCTCCAAAAGTCCAATCCGATTCCCTCTCAGGAGGTGTTATTCCTGGGTTTCCGTATCAACTCTGTGGCGCAAAAGATTTTTCTCCCAGAAGAAAAACGGGAAAAGCTGTTAAAGGTTGTGTCACTCTTACAAACCAGTCAGCTTCTGTCCATCAGGAGGGTCATGTCAGCATTAGGAACCCTGACCTCTTCCATACCGGCAGTACAATGGGCAAAGCTCCATTTCAGGCCACTGCAAAAGTTTCTGTTAAAAATCTGGGATCGCCAGCAGAATTCACTAGTGAAGATCCCCACCAAAGTAAAGAGGAGTCTCTGGTGGTGGAAGAACCAGGCAAGACTCTCAGCAGGCCTGTTATGGTCCTTTCCAACCCAGGTAAGGCTAACAACCGATGCCAGCTCCTGGGGTTGGGGGGCTCACATGAGCGGTCATTGGGCTCAGGGATCTTGGCCCACAAGGGAAGCACTGAGATCTTCAAACTGGAGGGAACTAAAGGCGATAGAAATGGCCTTATTGTTCTTTGCAGAAGAAGTCCAAGGGCGACATACACAAATTCTGTCGGACAACGCCACAGCGGGGGCTTACATAAACCGACAAGGGGGCACCAGAAGCAGAATACTTCAAGGCCTAGCAGAGAGCATTCTAAATTGGGCAGAGCTCCATACTCAATCCTTGTCCGCGGTCCATCTAAAAAGGGACCCTAAACAGGATAGCAGATTTCCTCAGCAGGAACCAGGTGTACGAAGCGGAGTGGCAATTGAATCCAGATGTCTTCAATCTAATAGTGAAGAAATGGGGACAGCCAAGAGTGGATCTCTTTGCGACTCAGGAAAATACACAAATATCTCTCTTTTTTTCCCTGAACAGGAACGAGTCATCTCTGGGGGTAGATGCTCTGGCGCACAGTTGGAATTTTCACCTCAGCTATGCCTTCCCTCCTTTTCAGCTGATTCCGCAAGTCATAACAAAAATCCGGAAAGAGGATACGACAGTAATCCTCATCACTCCCTTCTGGCCCAAGAGGCCCTGGTTTTCGGCTCTTCTACAGATGCAGATCAAACCATACTGGCATCTTCCCGTGAGACAAGACCTTCTGTTACAAGGTCCGCTGTTTCACCAAGAAGTAGAAAAGCTAAAACTCACAGCCTGGCTTCTGAGGAGCAGCTCTTAAGGAGAAAAGGATTCTCGGATAGGTTGGTGGCTACCCTCCTATCTAGCAGAAAGAATGTTACCAGAGCAATATATCACAAAGTCTGGAAAGTCTTTAACTCTTGGTGCACTACATCCGGCAGACCATTAAAGCAGATTTCTTCTATCTTGGAATTTCTGCAAGAAGGAGCAGACAAGGGCCTAGCGATCAGTACCCTAAAAGTTCAGGTTGCCGCACTGGGGGTATATTTTGAGAAATCTATTTCATCAGAACCCCTAGTAAACAGATTCTTTAAAGCCCTCACTCGGGCTAGACCGATAGTGATCAAAAACTGTCCGTCATGGGACTTATCAGTCGTTCTACAGGCCCTGACCAGGGAACCTTTCGAACCTCTTAATTTAACCTCCCTGAAGCTAATTACTTTAAAAACAATTTTTCTAGTAGCTATTACAACAACTCGAAGAATCAGTGAGCTGCAAGCTTTATCTATCAGGGAACCATTTTTTTTCTATTTTTTCAGACAGAATTGTGCTGAAGACGGATCCTAACTTTTTACCAAAGGTTGCCTCAGTTCAAAATAGAACCCAGGAGATAATACTTCCTACGTTTTGTTCTAATCCGTCGGGTAAGAAGGAAGAAGAATTCCATACCCTGGATGTTAAAAGAGCAGTCTTAAGTTACCTGGAAGCTACTAAAGACTTTAGGCGTTCAGATGCACTATTCATTTTATTTTCCGGTTATAAAAAAGGAAGACAAGCTTCTAGAGGAACCATTGCCAGATGGTTGAGAATGGCTATCTCAGACGCCTATTCCCTTACAGGCCAGGAGAGTCCAGTAAGTATCAGGGCTCATTCTACTAGAGCTTCGGCGGTGAGTTGGGCAGAAAAAGCTGGTGCCACCCCCGAACAAATCTGTAAGGCAGCTACATGGACAAGTCTGACGACCTTTGCCCGTCATTATAGATTAGATCTCATGACGGCTGGGGACCAGGCTTTCGGAAGGAAAGTCTTACAGGCTGTTGTCCCACCCTAAATGGGGTAAGTCTCGATTATCCTCTCGGGTGCTGTCCTGAAAGACGTTTTGGAAAAATGCAAGTTAGACTTACCGGTAACTTGTTTTCCAATAGGCTTTCAGGACAGCAGGATCCCGCCCTTTTTTTATGCTGTGGCTGTAATACTATGTAATAACTGTCGCTTATGTGTTGCAGCTGGGGCTGGAGGTTCTCTACAAACAACTGAGGGAAGCAACGTGGAGGCCTCCAATTAAAGAATTAATTGATGAGGTGTTTCCTGTAGGAGGAGGAGCCATGATCTCTCGGGTGCTGTCCTGAAAGCCTATTGGAAAACAAGTTACCGGTAAGTCTAACTTGCATTTTTCCCCACAAAATTGCATTTGAAAGACTGCTGCGCAAGTACAGTGTGACATAAAATATTGCAACAACCACCATTTTATCATCTAGGCAAGTGGGATGTTCTTCTTCATGTATGAGGAGGAAGGTGTGAGGACAGGTGGGGGTGTTCTTCGTCTATGAGGAGGAAGGTGTGAGGACAGGTGGGGGTGTTCTTCATGTATGAGAAGGAAGGTGTGAGGACAGGTGGGGGTGTTCATGTATGAGGAGGAAGGTGTGATGACACAGGTGGGGGTGTTCTTCATGTATGAGGAGGAAGGTGTGATGACACAGGTGGGGGTGTTCTTCATGTATGAGGAGGAAGGTGTGATGACACAGGTGGGGGTGTTCATGTATGAGGAGGAAGGTGTGATGACACAGGTGGGGGTGTTCTTCATGTATGAGGAGGAAGGTGTGATGACACAGGTGGGGGTGTTCTTCATGTATGAGGAGGAAGGTGTGATGACACAGGTGGGGGTGTTCTTCATGTATGAGGAGGAAGGTGTGAGGACAGATGGGGGTGTTCTTCATGTATGAGGAGGAAGGTGTGAGGACAGGTGGGGGTGTTCATGTATGAGGAGGAAGGTGTGAGGACAGGTGGGGGTGTTCATGTATGAGGAGGAAGGTGTGAGGACAGGTGGGGGTGTTCATGTATGAGGAGGAAGGTGTGAGGACAGGTGGGGGTGTTCTTCATGTATGAGGAGGAAGGTGTGAGGACAGGTGGGGGTGTTCTTCATGTATGAGGAGGAAGGTGTGAGGACAGGTGGGGGTGTTCATGTATGAGGAGGAAGGTGTGAGGACAGGTGGGGGTGTTCTTCATGTATGAGGAGGAAGGTGTGAGGACAGGTGGGGGTGTTCATGTATGAGGAGGAAGGTGTGAGGACAGGTGGGGGTGTTCATGTATGAGGAGGAAGGTGTGAGGACAGGTGGGGGTGTTCATGTATGAGGAGGAAGGTGTGAGGACAGGTGGGGGTGTTCATGTATGAGGAGGAAGGTGTGAGGACAGGTGGGGGTGTTCATGTATGAGGAAGGTGTGAGGACACAGGCGGGGGTGTTCATGTATGAGGAGGAAGGTGTGAGGACACAGGTGGGGGTGTTCGTGTATGAGGAGGAAGATGTGAGGACAGGTGGGGGTGTTCATGTATGAGGAGGAAGGTGTGAGGACAGGTGGGGGTGTTCATGTATGAGGAGGAAGGTGTGAGGACAGGTGGGGGTGTTCATGTATGAGGAGGAAGGTGTGAGGACAGGTGGGGGTGTTCATGTATGAGGAGGAAGGTGTGAGGACAGGTGGGGGTGTTCATGTATGAGGAAGGTGTGAGGACACAGGTGGAGGTGTTCATGTATGAGGAGGAAGGTGTGAGGACACAGGTGGGGGTGTTCATGTATGAGGAGGAAGGTGTGAGGACAGGTGGGGGTGTTCATGTATGAGGAGGAAGGTGTGAGGACAGGTGGGGGTGTTCATGTATGAGGAGGAAGGTGTGAGGACAGGTGGGGGTGTTCATGTATGAGGAGGAAGGTGTGAGGACAGGTGGGGGTGTTCATGTATGAGGAGGAAGGTGTGAGGACAGGTGGGGGTGTTCATGTATGAGGAAGGTGTGAGGACACAGGCGGGGGTGTTCATGTATGAGGAGGAAGGTGTGAGGACACAGGTGGGGGTGTTCGTGTATGAGGAGGAAGATGTGAGGACAGGTGGGGGTGTTCATGTATGAGGAGGAAGGTGTGAGGACAGGTGGGGGTGTTCATGTATGAGGAGGAAGGTGTGAGGACAGGTGGGGGTGTTCATGTATGAGGAGGAAGGTGTGAGGACAGGTGGGGGTGTTCATGTATGAGGAGGAAGGTGTGAGGACATGTGGGGGTGTTCATGTATGAGGAAGGTGTGAGGACACAGGTGGAGGTGTTCATGTATGAGGAGGAAGGTGTGAGGACACAGGTGGGGGTGTTCATGTATGAGGAGGAAGGTGTGAGGACACAGGTGGGGGTGTTCTTCGTGTATAAGGAGGAAGGTGTGAGGACAGGTGGGGGTGTTCGTGTATGAGGAGGAAGGTGTGAGGACAGGTGGGGGTGTTCATGTATGAGGAGGAAGGTGTGAGGACAGGTGGGGGTGTTCTTCATGTATGAGGAGGAAGGTGTGAGGACAGGTGGGGGTGTTCTTCATGTATGAGGAGGAAGGTGTGAGGACAGGTGGGGGTGTTCTTCATGTATGAGGAGGAAGGTGTGAGGACAGGTGGGGGTGTTCTTCATGTATGAGGAGGAAGGTGTGAGGACAGGTGGGGGTGTTCATGCATGAGGAGGAAGGTGTGAGGACAGGTGGGGGTGTTCATGTATGAGGAGGAAGGTGTGAGGACAGGTGGGGGTGTTCATGTATGAGGAGGAAGGTGTGAGGACAGGTGGGGGTGTTCATGTATGAGGAGGAAGGTGTGAGGACACAGGTGGAGGTGTTCATGTATGAGGAGGAAGGTGTGAGGACACAGGTGGGGGTGTTCTTCGTGTATAAGGAGGAAGGTGTGAGGACAGGTGGGGGTGTTCGTGTATGAGGAGGAAGGTGTGAGGACAGGTGGGGGTGTTCATGTATGAGGAGGAAGGTGTGAGGACAGGTGGGGGTGTTCATGTATGAGGAGGAAGGTGTGAGGACACAGGTGGAGGTGTTCATGTATGAGGAGGAAGGTGTGAGGACACAGGTGGGGGTGTTCTTCGTGTATAAGGAGGAAGGTGTGAGGACAGGTGGGGGTGTTCGTGTATGAGGAGGAAGGTGTGAGGACAGGTGGGGGTGTTCATGTATGAGGAGGAAGGTGGGATCTTCTCCATGCATGAGGAGTAAAGGTGGGATTCCTCCTCATGTGTGGTGTCTGGAGAAGTCCGGAGAGGCTGGCAATGAATGGGGCCCTGTGTGACTCACCGTAGTCCAGGAACTGCTTCATAGAGAGGGGTGAGGGGGAGAACTTGGAGTAGTAGTCCACCAGTCCCTGAGTGCTGCTACTGGTGAGGGAGGCACTTCTCATGAGGGCCCTGAGCAGCCTCATGGTGTGAGCGGATGGGGCTCTTCACCTCTCCAGCTACCACATAGGCACCCTGCCATAGGCCTCACGTCCCGGGCACCCTCCGTTTCCTCTCTCCGTTACAAGGATGCAGCTTCTCCACTCGCACACTTTTCTCCCGCGCTATCCAATCACAGCCACAGGAACACAGCCAGGGGGTGTGGCTATACGAATAAACAACCATCGCCATGTTCCTCCCCCTGGCCAATCACATTATCCAAAGAGCTTTCTTAAAACCAATGGAGGACCGTGGTCTCACGTCTCTGCCAATCGCAGATTCAGAGAAAAGCAGCAGGTAGCTGCTGCCGACCAATCAACAGTAAAGGTGTGTTTAACTATCCCTGTTCCACGCTGGTTCCGACTGCTTCTCCTCCGGTCCAGGCTACATTCCGGGTGACCCGAAAAATCGCGGTAATCCAGAATCGAGATCGGGGGGGGGGGGGTGAATCGAGATCGCGTTTCTCATACGATTAATCGTGCAGCTCTACTATTAGGCGTCCAATCATAGCAGAGATGACATGAAGGACTCGGAGGGAGCGTGGAGGAGGACAGCGCTGACCCGAGAAAGGTAAGTGCTGGGCGGGGGGCAAACTGGCTGCATTTAATGGGCACAGTGGCTGCAATAGATTTTATTTTTTATTTTTTTTAGCTCTGAATATTTTAATATTTTTGAACAGGACATTCCTTGTGAGGAAGACTCCATAAATGACAGGGCGCTTGTGACTGAACTCATTTATGCTGTGAGGAACACTCTCAAGCTGGATGCTGTGGCTGTGGTACCTCATAAGCTGCCTTACTGTTTTCCTCACACGCTGCCTCGAGAACAGCATGGATGATACAGTGGTACACAGTGCCTCCCCCCACCCCCACCCCCCCGTTCGGTGCAGCATGGGGGGGGCACTTTTCATTTATTCTATAGTCCCTGTGAGCCTTCTGTGTGATGTGTCTCTGAGGCAACAACAGTCTCTGCACCTGTGGTTTACCGCCATTTCCTGGGGAACGCTCTGAGCTTATGCTGAGGTTAGCGGTACGCCCGTTAGTAGCTCCGTCTCTGGCGTTCCTGAAGCTCAATGACTGGGCAAAAGCCTCTGCTTCATCTATCGGTCGACCAGCACGTGCACTGCAACTGCTTTAGCCTCTAGGGTCTCTGTGTCCGGGGTGGGTCTGCGCCACCTGTAGAGGCTGAGGTACTGGTCTTCTGACCGAGTTTCTAGGGAAACTGTCAGGTTGCCTTTCTTGGCCAACAATTGAGGCACCCCGTAAGCCGGGGCCTCCCTTCTCCGATACATTGTGGGATCTCCTTGGGTTTAATATGTGCATTCCAGGGGAAGGGTCCTTACGTCCGGAGGTGTTTTCACCACCTTTACCGGAGGTGGGGCACCGGATGTGGACCTTTTTGGCCTCTCGACTCACTCGCAAGATGTAGAGATTCGTGGCCAGGTCCAGGGATCCCTGGGCAGATGTGTTGGTAGCCCGTGGGGGCAGTATCGCCTGATGTATGCTTACCCTCCGCTACTGTTGTTGCCTCGCCTGCTTCGCAGAGTAGTGGTCGAGGCCATTCCGGTGATCCTCATTGCTCCGGGACAGCGACATTGGTACGCCGATCTAGTTCAGCTAGTCACAGACGTTCCTTGGTGACTGCCTATTTGGGTGGACCTTCTGTCTCATGGTCTCATACCTCATCCTGCTTTACAGTCCTTGGCTTTGGCACGGCTGTTTAAAGCCAGGTGCTGAGGGACCGAGGTCTCTCGGATTCGGTCATCTCATCTATGTTGTGGCACGGAAATCTTCCTCCAGAAAGATCTATCACCGTACCTGGAAGGCTTACATCGCTATATGCGAGGAGCTTGATGGCGTCCATGGACGTATTCCGTTTCCAAGATTTTGCTGTTCTTACAGCGTGGTGTGACCCAAAAGCTGGCCTTGCGTACCATCGAGTGTCGGATTTCGGCCCGGGCTGTCTTTTTCAACGACCGCTAGCGGGCCATTCCTTGATTAGCACCTTTTGTGCAGGGGGTTCGCCATGTGATCCCCCTGTCAAGCCTCCTCCCCCTCCTTGGGATCTGAATTTGGTGCTCTCGGTTCTCCAAGGACATCCCTTTGAAAATATCAGAGATTCTTCTCTTGATCTTGTCCCAGAAGGTGGCTTTCTTAGTGGCCATTACTTCTGTTGGACGGGTGTCTGAGTTGGCGGCCTTGTCCTGCAAGTCGCCTTACTTGGTCCTTCATAAGGATAAGGCGGTGTTGCGCCCACGACCGTCTTTCCTTTCAAAGGTGGTCTTGGCCTTTCACCTTAATGAGGACATTGTCCTTCCGTCCTTGTGTCCTCACCCATCGCATCCCTGAGCGTTTGCGCTTCATACATTGGACGTGGTACGAGCCTTACGGGTGTACCTGTCTGCTACTGTTTCCATTCGGAAGTCTGACTCGCTGTTTGTATCTGTATCTGGTCCAAAACAGGGCCAAGCGGTGTCGTCTGCCACCTTTTCTAGGTGGATCAGGCAGACCGTTATACAGGCCTATGCCCTTAAGGGGCGGGCGCCTCCCTTTCCGGTTACGGCGCATTCCACCAGGGCAATTGGTGCTTCCTGGGCTTTCCGACATCAAGCGTCGGTTGCACATGTGTGCAAGGCGGCGACCTGGTCGTCTGTTCATACCTTTTTCTAAGTTCTATAAGGTTGATGTGGCTGCATCTTCGGATGCTTACTTCGGCCGCAAGGGTTGCAGGCCGCTGTTTAAAGTTGTTCTGCTTGTTTGGAGTGGAGTTTGGTTTTTCCTTTACTACTAGTCCCACCCTTTTCTGATACTGCTTTGGGACCTCACAAGTTTTTCAGTATTAGAGCTGTCAGTCCATGGACGATAAGAGAAATTGGGATTTTTGTACTCACCGTAAAATCCTTTTCTCGGACGTCCCATGGACTGACACAGCACCCACCCTTCTTTAAGGTTTGTACTGCTTTGTTACGAACTGAGGCTGCTAGCTGCAGGTAGGAGGGTTATGTCTGGAGGGACCGCCCCCCCCTGGGCGGGGCTGTTCAGCTCTTTTTTTTTTTTTTTTTTTTTTCTAGAATGTATGTGTAGCGGGCCTCACTCTGCCTCTCCGCTTCTATCGCCTGGTTGGCTGGTGTGGTCTGGGGTACCTGGGAGAGGAGAGTGCAGGAACACTACGCCAAGCTCTCACCTCGTAGGTGTATGAGGGTTGAGAAAAGTCACTTAAATTACCTCCCCGGGTCTGCTCACTGCATACGAAGCTTCTGCTTGTTCCGTGGAGGTGTGTCTGCCAGTAACAGAGCCCCACACCAATTAAAAGTCCAACACTCCTTTATTTCTCCATTGCAGGGTGAACATAATAGTTGAACTTTCAGTAACAGACAGACAGGGGCGTGGATACGAGTAGGCCCAGGCACAAATGAACTCTCCTATTCCTTTGCAAGCGAATAGGCCTGGCGCACGGTCTCTGCCACCGACCGTGAGTTTTGGTCGCTGCCACCGACCGGGTGAACCGTTGAGGCCCCTGCCACAGGCCTAATAGCAGGTCTCTGCCACTGACCTGAGTTGACTAGTTGGACCACTGCCACCGGTCATTGAACATGAACCACCTTCCTCTATGAACTTGGCCCCAGTTCGGGAAAGATATCCCTCCGGGCGGTCTCCAGAGGGTCACCCGGCACTGGCAATATGCTGCACCAGATCTTCAGATGAATCCCTCCTCCGGTCCCTTACGCCTCTGGATTTGGGTGCCCAACACCCGGGGCACCCTAGGACAGTCCCTCCTGGGTGGGACCCAGCGGAAGGTACTGGGCCCCAGGCCTCCGGCCGAGTACCTCACCCCAGACTGAAGGTGTCTGGGATGGAACACGAACTCCAAGTGTCCAGGCCTAGGCCGCCTGGACACCGACCGCAAACGGCAGCCCTCAGGCTGAAGGTGCCTGGGACTCAAACCTCGTGGCGAAGATGTCCGCCCCCTTTATACCCTCTCCCAGCAAGCACAGCGGGTTCCCCGCCCCGCCGTACAACTGCTGCGAGAGGTCACAAAGGGTGCAGCACTGCAGCGATGGTTCAACCCCGGCCCAAAGTGACAGCGCCACCTGCTGGGCCGCAGGGAACTATGCATCACTGGTGCCCTCACCAGAATTAAACACTCTGAAAGGACATGCCTGCTACATATGTTTCTAACATTCTGCCTAGATCTTCTCCTGAGAGCAGGGACATATACCCACGTGTTTCAGTATTAGAGCTGTGATGGACGTCAGAGAAAAGGATTTTACGGTGAGTACAAAAATCCAATTTTTTTTTATGTCTGACCCGTACAGCTAACATTGCTAGATATGTTTGCTTAGGCATGTGCTGACATGTAGTCCCATGCAAATATTACACACTATGCAGTTAGTCTGACCTCAGCGCCTAATATCCATAAATAGGACAAACACAAAATCCGATATTGATCGTGTAAATAGGAACTGGGAATGAGGAGCGGCTCCTGGTTGTGCCGTACGGTGTACACTGCCATCAAACACACACGGGTAGAATGGTGATTGCATGCTGCTGGCGTCTGGGCTTCCTTAACCTAGGAGGACTCTGCGCCCAAATTCCCAGTTTGGGACCCGAGTTTGCAATTTTGGATGTATTTATGGCAAGCTGGAAGGCCAAATAAAACGTAACGCATTAGATGCCCAATCATTATTGTTTTCTGCAGCCTTGAAAGACACTGCCATTATCATGGGCAAGTCTGTCTAACTGGTAATCGCACACACCAGCAATTATATGTAAATGTGTATAGGAAGCTTCATTTCCATATTTACCAGTCATTGGTGTTACTTCTTGTTGGGCCAAACCTTGCCAGGCCATTGGTTTACATTAGTGCTGCCTAGACATGAGGACTAGAGCCTTCTTGCATATATACAGTGTAGCGGGTATTTACTTTCCCGCAGTAATTTTTGAATTTTTCGGTGACACCAGTGGTGTGTCTCTGGCGGTCCACTGGGTGGTGCTGTCACCATGGGCCGACGGACGGATACCGCTGTGTGCTGAGCCTACTTTTGTCCTCTCTGGGCAGCGGTATGGTGGGGCGGGGAACCCGCCGTGCTTGCTGGGAGAGGGGATAAAAGGGCCGGCCATCTTGGTCACGGGAGTCTTGGTCCCTGGCACCTTTTAGCCTGCGGACGGAGTTCGTGCTTGTCCTCTAGGCGGACTAGGCCTAGAGGACCACCGGAGATCGTGTTCCATCTCAGGCACCTTTAGCCTGGGGTGAGGTACTCGGACGGCGGTCCGGAGCTCAGTGCCCAACACTGAGTTCCGCGAGGGAAGGAGCCTAAGGTACTCCAGAGATGGATGCCTGAATCCGAGGTGGGCGTAATGGACCGGGAAGAGCTCCTCATCTGAAGACCCGGTGCAGCATACTGCCGGTGACGGGTGAGTCTCTTGTCGGAGACCGTCCGGAAGGTGGATTTCCCTCGTGCGGAGACCATAACCCACTCTTTGGAGGAGAGTGGAGGATCGAACTTGTGTCTGGGCCTATTCGTACCCACACCCCCTTTTCTGTTCTATAGCCAAGGGAGTCCATGTTATGTTCTAAATAAAGGAGTGTTGGACTTTAACGGTGTGTGGCTCAAGTTCCTGGCAGACGAGGTTCTCGGAGACTCTTGGAGGGAGGATCCGATGCACAACACAGGCCCGAACGTAAAGAAAGGCATTGCCGATACCACTTATACACCTGTGGTGGAAGCCAGGCGTAGCGCACCCTCTCCCTCCCCTATCATACCCCTAGACCAGAGACATTGCGAGCAGAACTTTAATAGAGGGGACGGGGAGAGGGGAGGAACTGCCCGCTACACAGTATATTGGCAAAATTTTTGGGACGCCTGCCTTTACACACATGAACTTTAACCGCCTCACGCCGATATACGTCGGCAGAATGGCACGGCTGGGGAAAAATCCATTTAAATCTTGAACCGAGTTGAGAGGTCAAATCGATTAAAAATTTCAGCAAATCTATTTTTTAGTTAATTTTTTTCACCAGAACCGGCGCTGACACCGCGCCGGTCCTCAGGAGCTGTGGGCAGGATTTTTTTAGGCGAGGCTGCGGCTTCAGCCTAGTCCACGAGGCCGAAGCCGCGGCCTCACCTAAAAACTCCTGCCTGCAGCTCCCCAGGACCGGCGCGGTGTACATAATAAAAAAAATTTGAATCGTGAATCACATGGGTTTTTTTTTTTTTTTTTTTAGAAAATCTGTAGTACAGGTACGTCCTCTTTAAGATGCCCAGCCGTGGGTTGCGCGCGCTGTGACCGTGGACCCGATCGCCGCCTGTGTCCCGCGATCGGGTCACAGAGCTGAATAACTGGGAGAGGTAAGTATAAACAAACCTCTCCCCGTGCTTCCTAGTGAGCCTGTCACTGATCGTCTGTTCCCTGTCATAGGGAACGACAATCTGTGACGTCACACGCCAAGCCACGCCCCCACACAGTTAGAATTACTCCCTAGGACACACTTAACCCCTTCAGTGCCCCCTACAGGTTAACCCCCTTCACTGCCAGTGTCAGTGTCATTTTCACAGTAATCGGTGCATTTTTATAGCACTGATCGCTGTAAAAATTACAATGGTCCCAAAATAGTGTCAAAAGTTTCCGATGTGTCCGCCATAATGTCGCAGTCACGATAAAAATCACTGATCGCCGCCATTACTAGTAAAAAAAAAATAATAAAAATGCCATAAAACTATCCCCTATATTGTAAACGCTATAACTTTTGCGCAAACCAATCAATATACGCTTATTGCGATTTTATTTATTTTTTTCACCAAAAATATGTAGAAGAATACGTATCGGCCTAAACTGAGGGGGAAAAAAAAATGTTTTATATATTTTTGGGGATATTTATTATAGCAAATCGTAAAAGATATTGAATTTTTTTCAAAATTGACGCTTTATTTTTGTTTATAGCGCAAAAAATAAAAACCGTAGAGGTGATCAAATACCACCAAAAGAAAGCTCTATTTGTGGGAAAAAAAGGACGTCAATTTTGTTTGGGAGCCACGACGCATGACTGCGCAATTGTCAGTTAAAGCGACGCAGTGCCGAATCGCAAAAAGTGGCCTGGTCCTTTAGCTACAAAATGGTCCGGGGCTGAAGTGGTTAATGGCGTCTTAGTCCGTAGGGTTCAATATTGAGTTGGCCCCGCCCCTTTACAGCTATAACAGCTTCAACTCTTCTGGGAAGGCTGTCCACAAGGTTTAGGAGTGTGTCTATGGGAATGTTTGACCATTCTTCCAGAAGCACGTTTGTGAGGTCAGGCATTGATGTTGGATGAGAAGGTCTGGCTCTCAGTCTCCTCTCTAATTCATCCCAAAGGTGTTTTATCGGGTTGAGGTCAGGACAGTCATGTTCCTCCACCCCAAACTCGCTCATCCATGTCTTTATGGACCTTTGTTTTTTGCACTGGTCCAAATCATTTGGTGGAGGGGGGATTATGGTGTGGGGTCGTTTTTCAGGGGTTGGGCTTGGCCCCTTAGTTCCAGTGAAGGGAACTCCTCCCCTGACATCCATGTCTTTATGGACCATGCTTTGTGCACTGGTGCGCAGTCATGTTGGAACAGGAAGGGACCATCCCCAAACTGTTCCCACAAAGTTGGGAGCATCAAATTGTCCAAAATGTCTTGGTATGCTGACACCTTAGAAGTTCCCTTCAGTGGAACTAAGGGGCCAAGCCCAACCCCTGAAAAACAACCCCACATCATAATCCCCCCCCCCCCCACCAAATGATTTGGACCAGTGCACAAATAAGGTCCACAAAGACATGGATGAGCAAGTTTGGGGTGGAGGAACTTGACTGGCCTGCACAGAGTCCTAACCTCAACCTGATAGAAAACCTTTGGGATGAATTAGAGCAGAGACTGCGAGCCAGGCCTTCTCATCCAACATCAGTGCCTGACCTCACAAATGCACTTCTGGAAGAATGGTCAAACATTCCCATAGACGCACTCCTAAACCTTGTGGACAGCCTTCCCAGAATAGTTGAAGCTGTTATAGCTGCAAAGGGGGGACCAACTCAGTATTAAACCCTACGGACCAGTGTTAAAGCGGGGTTCCAGGCATTTTTTATTTATTTTTTTCAAGCTAAAATGAATCGCATTAAATAGTCCCTAAAACATATTAATAGCTCCCCAATCGTCCCAGAAATCATTGCAAACACTTGCCTTCTATCCTCCAGCTCATGTTGTGGCCGTATCCATCATATGTGTGGGCATGTGAAGCCCAGTTCCTTTTTCTTCCTGGTTTTCAGGCTGGGCGATTTTTTTTATTTTTTTTATTTTATTTTTTGGCACAGTAATGCCCAGAGACTCCTGGGAAAGGAGTGTCATCATTTCCCAGGAGGCAATGGGGTCTTAGGACAGGAAGTTGAACCACCTAGGACCAGGAACTAGGCAGATTACGAAATCTACCTACTAACAGCCAGATAGAAGCGAGTAAAAAAAATTTTTTTTTTACTTTAGAGGCAAGCTGTTAATAGAAAGTTTTGTTTTTAGGGTGGAACTCTGCTTTCATTTTGGCAGCCAATTTTGATTTAGTTTTAGTCTTAGGACTAAAATGGCATTTTAGTTTTAGTCCCATTTTAGTCTTCTGCAATTGTTATAGTATATTTTAGTCGACTAAAATCTCCAGTACATTTTAGTCGACTAAAACTATTTTTAGTCGTCTAAAATCGAATGGGTGTAATTAAATTGTAATGCATTAGTTAACATTCCTCTACAAGTTCCAAAATCATTATATACGGCTGGAGTGAAAAATCGAATGTTATTATTTATGGTATTGAGGTATGAGCATGCACTACTACAGATCAGTGTTCATTTTGAAGTCAAATTTCAATTTAGTTTTAGTCTTAAAGGCATTTTAGTTTTAGTCCCATTTTAGTCTTTTGACTAAAATGCCATTCTAGTGTAGCGGGTATGCACTTTCCCGGGTGTAAATTTGAACTTGACAGAGACATTGGTGATGTGTAATTCCCTGCAGCCCAGCAGGTGGCGCTGTCGCCCTGGGCTGGGGTTGAATAATTGCTGTGTGTCGTGCTTCCTTTTTGTCCTCCCTCGGCAGTGGTATGGTGGGGCGGGGAACCCGCCGTGCTTGCTGGGAGAGGGTATAAAGGGGCAGGCCATCTTTGTCACGGGTCGGAGTCCAGGGCACCTTCAGCCTGTGGAAGGTGGTTCGTGTTGGTTCTCTAGGCGGGCCTAGGCCTAGAGGACAGCCAGAGGTCGTGTTCCATTCCAGGCACCTTTAGCCTGGGGTGAGGTACTCGGATGGAGGTCTGGAGCTCAGTGCCCAACACTGAGTTCCGCGAGGGAAGGAGATCCTAGGGGACCCAGGGATTGGGTACCCGAATCCGGAAGGCGTAATGGACCGGGGGGAGCTCCTCACTCGAAGACCTGGTACAGCATATTGCCAGTGACGGGTGAGTCTCTCATCGGAGACCGCCTGGAAGGAAATCCCCCCTCGCTCGGAGACCGCAACCCACTTTCAGGGAGGAAAGTGGAGAACACATTGTGTCTGGGCCTACTTGCATCCACATCTCCTTTTCTGTTCTGTTTCTACCAAGGGAGTTCAACTGATTGTGTTCATTCGAGAAGAATAAAGGAGTGTTGGACTTTAATGGTGTGGGGCTCATTTCCTGACAGACATTGTTTAAGGTAACTCTCGGTGGAGGCTCCAGGTGCACAGCACTGACCCGAAGGTAAAAGAACTTTGCTTGTATCACACTGACACCTGTGATAAAGGCCTGGCGTAGTGTCCCGCTCCCTTCCCCTCTAAAAGATACCCCTAGACAAGAGACAGACGAGCTGAAGAGAAAGAGGGGAGTGAGGAGGCCGCTACACTAGTTTTAGTCGTATTTTTTTTAGTCATCTCAATTGTTTGTCATATTTTAGTCGACTAAAATAGTATTCATTTAGTCGACTAAAATGTTTTAGTCGTTTTTTTTTTTTAGACAAAATTAAGACTGGGATGCCATTAAAGTTCATGTGCGTGTGAAGGCAGGCGTCCCAATACTTTTGGGAATATAGTGTATATGAGATGAGAGAACATCATGACCAGTAAAAAGTTTCTGTAGGCAAATTCAAAATGTGCTGCACTGTTTGAGCTACCCAACTCATAAACAAGCAGCTACAGGAAAAACCTGAATCGTTTTGTGCAAAATATTTTTTTTTAAAATTCCAATAAGAACAAAAAATGCCAAAGAAAAACCTGAAAAAACACAAAGGAACCGTTTATCAACCAACATAAGCCATGTTGTCAGCAGGTCCTCCCTTGACTTGAGTTATTACCACTTGCTTTGTTGCTAAACAAAAGTCACATGGCCTCGTAGTCACATGGCCTCGTAGTCACATGGCCTCGTAGTCACATGGCTTTTATTGATCACTCGGTGACCTTTTAAAAGCTAGACGTGCTCCTAGCTTAACCGCTTCCGAACAGCCCACTGTATATGGCATCACTTGCGTTACATACAGTTGTTATGGCAGCAGCTAGCTGCAATAACCCCGGTATTTTTTTTTTCTACAGTGGCCGATCCCCTTTCACATAAAAGTGGTCTCGGCGGTGGATTCGCCACAAGATACCTTTTTATGGGCAGTGGTAGATGTGCCCCCTCCTGCCGCTTCCCAGTCATTTCCCTGCTTACCAGGGCCTTCGGTAAAGGGCAAAACGATCCGACCCTGTAGAGCAGGGGTGTCCAAACTTTTTTTCAAAGAGGGCCAGATTTAATGAAAGTGAACATGCGTGAGGGCCGACCATTTTGCCTGACATTCTGTGAACCATTAAAATTCGGTCTGTGTGTTCGTCCGAGCGCTAATACACTGCCCAACAAGAATTCTCTTCTCTTTGTAAAGAGATGAGCTTGAGCGTATAATTTGGATATACCGTATTTATCAGCGTATAACACGCACCTTCACTTTAAAAAATTTTACATTTTAAATAAAGAACTGTGAATCAAAATAAGGGTCACTGCCCATCAATACAGCCTCACAAGTGCCCCGAATGGAGCACCCCTGTTGCCTCCCCGAATGGAGCACCCCTGTTGCCTCCCCGAATGGAGCACCCCTGTTGCCTCCCCGAATGGAGCACCCCTGTTGCCTCCCCGAATGGAGCACCCCTGTTGCCTCCCCGAATGGAGCACCCCTGTTGCCGCCCCGAATGGAGCACCCCTGTTGCCGCCCCGAATGGAGCACCCCTGTTGCCGCCCCGAATGGAGCACCCCTGTTGCCGCCCCGAATGGATCACCCCTGTTGCCGCCTCTGAATGGATCACCCCTGTTGCCGCCTCTGAATGGATCACCCCTGTTGCCGCCTCTGAATGGATCACCCCTGTTGCCGCCTCTGAATGGATCACCCCTGTTGCCGCCTCTGAATGGATCACCCCTGTTGCCGCCCTGAATGGATCACCCCCCCCCTGTTGCCCTGAATGATGGAGCACCCCCCCCCTGTTGCCCTGAATGATGGAGCACCCCCCCCTGTTGCCCTGAATGATGGAGCACCCCCCCTTGCAGCATGATTCATTCATCTGCAGCATTGGAGGAGACGGGGGGCGGCACGAGCGCCGAGTGAGTGAATAACTTGTATAGCGCTACAAATGCAAACAAAATCGCCTCAAGGCGCTTTTTCCACTCAGTGTCGCCCTGATCCTTCAGAAGAGGTGGGTCTTGCGTTTTTTCCTGAAGGCCCGATGGTTTTCTTCCATGCGGATGTTTGTGGGTAGAGCGTTCCATAGCCGTGGTCCTTGGACTGCAAATTTTCGTTCTCCCTTCGATTTGTAGCGGGACTTGGGGATGTGGAGGAGGTTTTGGTTGGTTGATCAGAGAATGTGATTGGGGGTGTAGCGTTTTTTATTTTCTCGCACAAGTATTGATGAGCGTTTCCTTGTGGGGTGAGGCAGAGGGTCTTGAATGTGACCCGATCCTTTGCGGTTAGCCAATGAAGGGTCCTCAGGGACGGGGTGATGGATTCCCAGGGTTTTTTCCCCGTTACCAGTCTGGCTGCCGTGTTTTGGATGACTTGTTGCCGCAAAATCTGGAATTTAGGTAGTCCGAGGTAGAGGGCGTTTGCGTTGTTGAGTCGGGAATTGATTGTTCCCACTACTGCTGTGTCCTCTTATGGAATGAAGGGGATGAGTCTACGCAGCAGACGGAGGAGATGGTGAGATCCGCTCATTACTGATCCTATTTGTGCATCCATCGACATCTCAGAGTCAAAGATGACTCCGAGACTTTTGGCTTTGGTGCTCGGGGTGATGGTCTGTCCAAGGATGGTGGGTGGTGTCCATGAAGTCTAAGCTTTTGTATTTCGGTTTGCGTGGCGCCGACAGACATACAGGAGAATTTTCTGTTTTCTTGGCGGCCTCTTTAATCGAAAGTCCCGCCTCCTGTGATGGACAGAACAGTCATCCAATGGCAGCGCAGGAAACGGGACTTCCTTTTACACAGGTCGCTGTGTAAACAGGAAGTACTCCTGTATGCACAGCGCTCGTCCCGCCTCCTCCAAGGCAGCCAGCATGTATTTCTTTTGTGGCCCCCCGGCGCTCGGGGATTCGTTGGGGTCCACAAAAGACATGCATGTCAAAATGACCAGGCGGGCCGCGATTGGCCTGCGGGCCGGACTTTGGACATGCCTGCTGTAGAGCGTTGGGCAGGAAGTCGAGTGAGGGCAAGATGGACCCCACTCGACTCTATGCCCTTGGAGGACCGGAGCGACGTCTGATGTCACTTCCACTTAACGACCTTAAAGGGCCAAGCTTTTTTTTTTTTTTTTTTTTCGTAAATGTAAAATTACTTTTTTTTTTTTCTTCTTTTTTTTTTTTTTTTTTTTTTTTTTCTTTTAAGTGTAAATCTGAGGTCTTTTTGACCCCAGATCTCACAATAAGGTGGTCCTGTCATGTCTCCAACTAATCATTTACCACAGTTACAACCTTTTGTACCACCTGCCCCACCCTATTGGATTGTAAACTCTTCTGAGCAGGGCCCTCTTAATCCTCTTGTATTATGACTGTGTTGTCTCTTTTATATTGTAAAGCGCTGCATAAACTGTTGGCGCTATATAAATCCTGTATAATAATTACAAGGGATGTTTACATTCCTTGTAATAGGAATAAAAGTGATCAATTTTTTTTTTTAAAGTAAAATGAATAACAAGAAGGAAAAATTTAAAGCGCCCTGAGCTCACACGCAGAAGCGAACGCACGCGTAAGTCGCGCCCACTTATGTAAACAGTGTTCAAACCACACATGTGACGTATCGCTGCAATCTTCAGAGTGAGAGCAATAATTCTAGCACTAGACCTCCTCTGTAACTCTAAACCGGTAACCTGTAAAACAAAAAAAATTCAAGCGTCGCCTATGGAGATTTTTAATTACCGTAGTTTGTTGCCATTCCATGAGTGTGCGCAATTTTGAACCGTGACATGTTGGGTATCTATTTACTCTGCGCAACATTATCTTTCACATTATACAAAAAAATTGGGCTAACTTTACTGTTTTTTGGGGATTTTTTTTGTTCATGAATGTGTATTTTTTTTTTTTCTTTTCCAAAAAAATTGCACTTGAAACATAAAATATTGCAACGACCGCCATTTTATTCTCTAGTTTCTCTGCTAAAAAAATATATGTAATGTTTGAGGGTTCTAAGTACATTTTCTAGCAAAAAATACAAATTTAAACTTGTAAACAACAAGTGTCCAGAATAAAGCCCGGGCCCGTGCTAGATTTATTTTTGTCTAAGAACATTTACACTTTTTTTTCATTTTGTCAACGTGTGTATAAACTGTGTGAATTTTGCATTTTGTAAAAGCGTGCAAATTTGTGATGTGTGTTTTTTGAGCCATATGTATAGGGCGGCCCGTGGCTTTCCGGCGGGCGTAGGGCGGCCCGTGGCTTTCCGGCGGGCGTAGGGCGCCCCGTGGCTTTCTCTGCACGCACTCATTTTTGGCCGATAGGCTACTTTCACACTGAGCAGTTTTTGATGCGCTTTTGCGTTAGACCCTTATCACACTGAGGCAGTTTTCAGGCGTTTTAGTGCTAGAAATGGCCCCTGAAAACTGCCTCCCGAATGTGAAAGCCAGAGTACTGCTACTTCTCTTTTCACTGTCCAATCACAGGCTGGGGGCGATGGGTTCAAGAGGACCTGATCTCTGAGGAAGTAAGTTTTGAATGATGCTGGCCATCAGACTGAGGACCTCCTAGTGGCAGACAAAAAGTACTGCTGGGGGGAAATCTCTGAAATGAAGCTGAATATTGCAGCCAGAGCCATGTTTTATTTTTATCTTTTCTCAGGCTGTACTGCGCCCAGGGCACTTTCCCTCCTGCCCACCCCTTGTCCCGGCCCTGATTAGGATTCATACGAAGGAGTGAAACTGAATGGGATTATTTGTACATGTGCTGTAATTTATGCCGACATACCGGTCGGTGCGTCTTCCTAGTGACACATAAACTCGGGTGTGTCACGTCTACCTTTTTTAAAATTTGTCTCTACTAATCTACTGAAGACATCTATCTGTATGAAAGTCGTACTCCAAGTACCTTTTTTATGAGGCTGGAAATATATAATTTATATGTATAAACTGCCACACCCACTTTTTTTTTAAAGGAGATGTTTACTGGGCGCTCAGATTTGGCACATTACGGTTCGGGGTGGACAGATTACTGGGAAGGACCCAGTGGTAATGGTAGACGTTGGTACCAATGACAAAGTGAGAGGAAGGTGGAGAGTCCTAAAAAAAAAAAAGAAAACGATTTCCGGGACTTTTAGGGAAAAGATTGAGGAAAAGGACCTCCAAGGTAGATTTTTCGGAAATGCTGCCTCTACCTCGAGCCACACCAGAGAGGCAGCAGGAGCTCAGGAAACTGAACAAGTGGCTGAGGAACTGATGTAGGAAAGACGGGTTTGGGGTCCTGGAGAACCCGGCTGATTTCTCAGTCGGTTACCGACTCTTTAGTAAGGACGGGCTGCACCTTAATGGGGATGGTACAGCTCTATTGGGAAGAAAAATGGCCACCAAGTTGGAGGGGCTTTTAAACCTAGGTGTTGGGGGGAGGGATCCGAGAAAACGATAGCCGTCAGGGAGCGGGTGACGGAGGGTGAAAGGAGAGTCAGCAGTGGAAATACAATCATAACAACTAATCCCGGGGTAAGTTATGAAGAAAGGTTGCGCGCGCTGAACTTCTCTCTGGAGAAGAGACGCTTAAGAGGAGATATGATTTCAATATACAAACACCGTACTGGTGACCCCACAATAAGGATAAAACTTTTTCGTGGAAGGGGGTTCAAAAAGACACATGGCCACTCATTAAAATGAGAAGAAAAAAGGTTTAACCTTAAACTACGTAGAGGGTTCTTTACTGTAAGAGCCGCAAGGATGTGGAATTCCCTTCCCCAGGCGGTGGTCTCAGCGGGGGGCATCAATAATTTAAAAAAGCCATTAGATAAGCACCTGAACGTCCACAACATACAGGGATATACAATGTAATACTGACATATAATCACACACATAGGTTGGACTTGTGTCTTTTTTTTTTATTTTCAACCTCACCTACTATGTAACTATGTAAGTTAGTGGGAAATTCAAAAACAAAAGCCAGGAGAAACAAAGGGGGGAAATTATTATGCACTCTTACAACACTAAAGCCTCGTACACACGATCAGATTGTTGGCAGGGGATTGTCTGTTGACAGACTGTTGGCCTAAAATCTGACCGTTGGTACGCTCCTTCAGACAACTGTTGTCCAACTTTCGGCCAACAAATGTTGGCTGACATGCTAGTAAATTTTCTGTGGTCAGTACACAAGTCCGTCACACAAGTTGAAAGTACAAACGCGCATGCTCGGGATCCATGCTCTCCAAACACAAAATTAGCAGAAGGGGCCCAAAGGTTGGCGCTCAAGAGCTGAAATTCCTTGTAGTACGTCACTACGTTCTTGTTTTGTTGGCTGACAATTGTGTACCGTTTTTATTATGCAAGACAAGATCCTGGCACACGCCCTTTTGACAAAAATCAGACGCTCAGTTGGCCAACAATCTGATCTTGTGTGCTGGGCTTAAGAGGTGTATACACAAATGCTAGGAGCCTAGCTACCAAAATAGTGGATCTGGAGCTGCTATTACACGAGGAGGACTAATGCCCCGTACACACGGTCGGATTTTCCGTCGGAATAAACTCAGACGGGTTTTTCCGACGGAATTCCGTTCAAGCTGTCTTGCATACACACTGCCACACCAAATTCCAACTGTTAAGAACGTGGTGACGTACAACACTACGACGAGCCGAGAAAAATTAATGTTCAATGCTTCCGAGCATGCTTGGTTTTTAGTCCGTCCGGAATTGCATCCAGACGAATCGAAATTCCGAATTTTTTTCATCGGGGGGGAAAAAAAAGAACATTCTCTTTCTAAGTCCGTCGGAATTTCCGTCGGAAAAAGTCCAATGGGGCATACAAACGGTCGGATTAGACTTTGTGGGAATAAGGCCCCTTTCTCACTACCGCGTTTTTTTGACACGATTTCAGGGAATGCCTGTGTAACTCACATAAAAGTCGGACCAAAGTAGTGCAGGGGTCTACTTTTGAAGTCTGCACGACCTTGAAGTCGTTCTAATATGAATGGTTGTCATTGGAAATCATGGGGAATGACTTGTCATGCGACTTTTTCAGTCTCAAGTCGCAGGACAAGTCGTACAAGTGTGGAAGGGGCCTAACTGAAACTTGGTTTGACAGCTCACACGATTGGCTGGCCAATATACAGGGGTATTCCCTGTATCGAAAGGACAGGGAAGCTAGAAGAGGGGGAGGGGTGTGTCTATATGTCAAAAACTATTGCAAGGGTGGTAGAGAGGAGCGACATGTATGGGACTAAGGGGAGGTAGAATCACTGTGGGTAGAACTTTAAAGAGGGGAAGTAAGTGGGAAATTAATAGTGGGGGGTTATGTTTTATAGGCCATCCAACATGAAGGAAGAGGAGGAGCTAGGATTACTATCTGTTAGAATTGTCAGGGAAACAGAGAAATGTAACCATAAAGTGGAATTCAATTACCCCGATATTGACTGGGTAGAAGGAATGGCTCAATCCTTAAAGTCCTGTCATTTCATGAAAGTTTTGCAGGACATCTTAATGTCCCAATTTGTGGATTCCCCAACTAGAAAGAATGCCCTGTTAGATCTATTAATTACGAACGATCCAGGTCTGGTCTCAGATGTGGAGATACGCGACAACTTGGGGTCTAGCGATCATAGGATGGTCGCATTTAGCATAAATCACAGGAAAAGGAGGCATATGGGTAGTACAAACAAAAAAAAATTCAAACGAGCCAATTTTCCTGAACTATGGTCATTGCTACATGACCATTAATTGGGACCAAATTCTGGAAACCTTAAACACAGAAGAGAAATGGGAATGCCTTAGGAGCATATTAAACAAAGGTATCAAACAGTGCATTCCAATGGCCAATAAATATAGAAGTGCGAAAAGTAATCATGGGTGGCTAAACCGTAATGTGAATAGCCTCATCAAGGAGAAAAGTATGGCCTTTAAAAAACTATAAAGGGATTTGGTCACCATCAGCATTCCAGCACTACAAGGAATGAAATAGGAAATATAAAATCGCAATCAAAGCGGCTAAAAAAGATTACGAGAGACACATGGCGGTAGAGTAAAAATAACCCAAAACATTTTTTTTTAGATGTAATAACAGTAAATAATTGCCGCAGATTGAACACTTGGAAGATGAGGATGGAAAGATGGTTACAGATGACGCAAAGAAGGCAACTGTACTAAATGCCTTCTTCTCCACAGTTTTTACGTGGGGAAAAAGGGTTTACCAACAACTGTAGTGTTATTGACACAACACCATGACATACTCACGTGGCTAACAGAGGCCGGAGTCAATGAAAGACTTATTAAACTTAAAAAAAAAAAAAATCACCAGGACCAGATGGCTTGCATTAGAGAGTCCTCAAAGAACTCAGTCAAGTTATAGCCAGGCCATTATTCATGATCTTTGTGGACAGCATAATGGCAGGATTAGTACCAGCTGATTGGAAAAAAGCCAACGTGGTACCAATTTTTAAAGAAGGGCAGAGACATATTCCTGAGAATTACAGGCCAGTTAGCCTAACATCAATACAGGGAGTCCCTGAGTTACGAACATCCGACTTGCGAACGACTCCTACTTACGAACGGGAGGCTGCGTGGCCACTTTTCGAGGGCGGGCACATTCGACAGAACATCGGAAAACAACGGATCTGCCGTTCTGCACATGCTGTTCCGACTTGCGAACATGTTTGACTTAACAAACCTACAGTCCCTAACCCGTTCGTAACTTGGGGACTGCCTGTAGTGGGTAAATTATCAGAGGGGATAATTTAGGGACTATATCCAAAGATTTACTGAGGAGAAGAATATAATTAGTGGTGATCAGCATGGGTTTATGAGAGGACGTTCTTGCCAGACCAATCTGCTAACATTCTACGAGGAAGTAAGCTGCCATCTAGATAGGGGGAGGCCTGTGGATGTGGTGTATCTGGACTCTGCAAAAGCATTTGAAACAGTCCCCCATAAACGCTTAATATTCAAGCTGAGGTCCACAGGCTTGGACCATAGGGTCTGTGCTTGGGTAAAAAAACTGGTTAACGGGACGGGTCCAAAGGGTGGTGATAAATAACATGTACTCAGACTGGTCTGGAGTGGTGAGTGGGGTACCCCCCAAGGTGCTGTCTTGGGACCAATTCTATTCAATATATTGATAAATGATATATAGTATGGGATAACTAGTTCAGTCTCAGTTTTTGCAGATGACACAAAGATAAGAGACTCGCATCAGGACATAGAATAAGATAAAGGAGTGGGCAGACAAATGGCAAATTAAGTTTTTATGTGGAGAAATGTAAAGTAATGCACTTGGGGGCAAAAAACATAAATGCAAAATATTCACTAGGTGGAGAGCCTCGGGGAGAATCGAGGATGGAGAAGGATCTAGGGGTGCTAATAGATGACAGATTGAGCAAAAGCGTTCAGTGCCAAGCTGCAGCTACCAAAGCCGGCAGAATATTGGCATGCATAAAAAAGGGGATACACTCCAGAGATAAAACTATAATTCTGCCACTTTGTAAAACTCTGGTTAGGCCACATCTGTCGTTTTCCGTCCTGTTCTGGTCACCAGTCCTCCGAAGGAATGTGGTGGAGCTGGAGAGTCCAAAGACGGACAGCAAAACTAATAAGAGGACTGAAGGACCTCCCAATTACGAGGAACGACTGTAAACGCTAAATTTTATTTTCACTTGAGAGGGGACATGATAGCGATCTACAAATCTCTCCATGTGGATCCCAGGAAAATAAATAAACTATTCAGTCCTAGGGAGTGTAGGAAGACACGGGGCCACACAATGCGATTGGAGGAGAAGCGGTTTAACCTTAAACTGCGTAGGGGGATTCCTCACTGTCAGGGCAATAAGGATGTGGAACTCTCTTCCACAATTGGTGGTGGCTGCGGGGAGTAGAGATATTTTTAAGAGACTCTTGGATGTGCATCTTAAAGAGCACAACATACAGGGATATAGGAAATCATTTGTAGACACTAGGGGTGTTGAAATTAATCGTAGCATCGATGCATCGCGATGCGACCACCCACGATGCGGCATCGATGCTACGACCTTGCATAATCGATTTTATGATGATGTCACCCGTGCGCCGCCGCTATATGCATTGCCTCCGAGTCTGATCTGAACCGAAAGCAGCCGTGGCTGCTAGCCGTGCCTTTTTTCCCACCCCCCGCTAACATCCATCCCCAGCGTCGCCATTTTGAGCTTGGTGCTGTGAGACACGTGGAGCGAGTGTCTCCCAACTCCGCATAAGTCATCCTCTGTCTATAGTGCTATGATTACAGCGGGGGGGCAGTGATAACAGTTACAAGGAGCAAATGGCCTCGTCACTAATAGGCGGGGCTGATAGGTGGTGTCACGTGCTGTGCACTCTTGGTCAGGGTGAAGATCGTGGAGGAAGATGGACGGGGCTCGCTGTGTTTTGTGTCTTGCTATGTTTGTTTCCTGCTATGTCTGCTTACTGCGGTGGCCGCCGCGGATCATACCGGTGAGTGTAACAGAGGGTGAGGCTCGCTGTGTACACGGGAGGGGGAAGGACTGCCACCTTCGATCCCAAAGGGGGCACAAAACAAGTTCTGAGCCTCTTCTATTTACTTTGTGATCTCTTCTCCCCGCCCAAGTGCTCCGGTCACCCCTACACTGTACACTTCCGTTACTTTGTCCCCTCTGATTACACTCTATGTTCCTGATCTGTATCCCCCCGTCCCATATCTGATGGTCATACACCTAGCAATGTGATTGATCTCCCTAGTGATCACAAACAAGCGATGTGTTTATTGATGGAAATACTGAACGATGAACAATACAATATCATAACATTAATTATGGTTTATGTATGTCTTTGTTTTTTGTCTATTTTCTGATTCGCATCACAACTTCATTGATTTGAAATTGATACACTTTTTTGTATGATTTATGGTTTTGCTCATCACTGCCCCACACATGCATTGCATGTGTGGGGCAGTAATAGGCAAAACCATAAATCATACAAAAAAAATAAAGTATCAATGAAGTTGTGATGTGAATCCGTCACTAAGACAATAAGACATACATAAACCATAAGTAATGAAATGGCATACATCATCTCCGCGGTCTCTGACCCTCTCTCTCTTGTATCATGTCCGCGGTCTCTGACCCTCTCTCTCTTGTATCATGTCCGCGGTCTCTGACCCCCTCTCTCTCTTGTATCATGTCCGCGGTCTCTGACCCTCTCTCTCTTGTATCATGTCCGCGGTCTCTGACCCTCTCTCTCTTGTATCATGTCCGCGGTCTCTGACCCTCTCTCTCTCTCTTGTATCATGTCCGCGGTCTCTGACCCTCTCTCTCTCTTGTATCATGTCCGCGGTCTCTGACCCTCTCTCTCTCTTGTATCATGTCCGCGGTCTCTGACCCTCTCTCTCTTGTATCATGTCCGCAGTCTCTGACCCTCTCTCTCTTGTATCATGTCCGCAGTCTCTGACCCTCTCTTGTATCATGTCCGCGGTCTCTGACCCTCTCTTGTATCATGTCCGCGGTCTCTGACCCTCTCTTGTATCATGTCCGCGGTCTCTGACCCTCTCTTGTATCATGTCCGCGGTCTCTGACCCTCTCTTGTATCATGTCCGCGGTCTCTGACCCTCTCTTGTATCATGTCCGCGGTCTCTGACCCTCTCTTGTATCATGTCCGCGGTCTCTGACCCTCTCTTGTATCATGTCCGCGGTCTCTGACCCTCTCTTGTATCATGTCCGCGGTCTCTGACCCTCTCTCTTGTATCATGTCCGCAGTCTCTGACCCTCTCTCTCTCTCTCTCTTGTATCATGTCCGCAGTCTCTGACCCTCTCTCTCTCTTGTATCATGTCCGCGGTCTCTGACCCTCTCTTGTATCTGTAACGTACCTTAGGTGTGAGCCTGACGTGTGGAGAGGGACCTCCTGTACAACCCCGGCTCGGAGACCACTGGAGTGGGGACAGTGGTGGTAAGAGCACGGTGAGGTAAGGGTGCCTGTCTGATCCTCACTGCTTGGAGTGGTGGAGCCGAGTGGAGACTGGAACGGCTGGTTCCGGAAGCAGCGGATGCAGGTCAGCAGGTTCAGCTTGCAGAGCAGAGGATGCAGGTCAGCAGGTGCCGGTTTGCAGAGCAGGGATGCAGGTCAGCAGGTGCCGGTTTGCAGAGCAGGGATGCAGGTCAGCAGGTGCCGGTTTGCAGAGCAGGGATGCAGGTCAGCAGGTGCCGGTTTGCAGAGCAGGGATGCAGGTCAGCAGGTGCCGGTTTGCAGAGCAGGGATGCAGGTCAGCAGGTGCAGGTTTGCAGAGCAGGGATGCAGGTCAGCAGGTGCAGGTTTGCAGAGCAGGGATGCAGGTCAGCAGGTGCAGGTTTGCAGAGCAGGGATGCAGGTCAGCAGAGCAGGGATGCAGGTCAGCAGGTGCAGGTTTGCAGAGCAGGGGTGCAGGTCAGCAGGTGCAGGTCAGCAGAGCAGGGATGCAGGTCAGCAGAGCAGGGATGCAGGTCAGCAGGTGCAGGTTTGCATTGCAAAGGATGCAGGTCAGCGTGTGCAGCTTGCAGAGCAGAGGATGCAGGTAAGCTGGTGCAGGTTTGCAGAGTCAGACAAGCCGGGTCATACACATGAAGGTAAACATCACAAGTGGCAGGCAGAGAGTAGTCAAAGTCCAGGCCGAATCTTGGCAACAGGCAGACTGGCAGATAACTGAGCAGGGTCAAACGAGCCGAGGTCAGGACTGGAGACAGAAGCGTGGTCAGGAAGCCGGGTCAAACACAGGAACAGGATACAAGCACAGAATCAGGAACTCAGGGAACAGAAGCAGATCAAACCGCAAGGGGCAACATCTCTGGAATGTCTTTTATAGGAAGTACATGGGAGGAGCAAGGGGTTCAGAGTTCAACAGTAATCAGACACCAAGCAGAGTAGTCTAATGGATCAGATAGGTTATCCAGCAGATCAGGCAGGGAACTGTCCAGCATCTCAGATAGCTCCGCTGGAAGAGTCAATGCCAGACACAGAAGAGGTCCCAGGTTCAAGCCCAGCACGTCCCTGACAGTATCATGTCCGCGGTCTCTGACCCTCTCTTGTATCATGTCCGCGGTCTCTGACCCTCTCTCTTGTATCATGTCCGCAGTCTCTGACCCTCTCTCTCTCTTGTATCATGTCCGCGGTCTCTGACCCTCTCTTGTATAATGTCTGCAGTCTCTGACCCTCTCTCTCTCTTGTATCATGTCCGCGGTCTCTGACCCTCTCTCTCTTGTATCATGTCTGCGGTCTCTGACCCTCTCTCTCTCTTGTATCATGTCCGCGGTCTCTGACCCTCTCTCTCTCTTGTATCATGTCCGCAGTCTCTGACCCTCTCTCTCTTGTATCATGTCCGCAGTCTCTGACCCTCTCTTGTATCATGTCCGCAGTCTCTGACCCTCTCTTGTATCATGTCCGCAGTCTCTGACCCTCTCTTGTATCATGTCCGCAGTCTCTGACCCTCTCTTGTATCATGTCCGCGGTCTCTGACCCTCTCTTGTATCATGTCCGCGGTCTCTGACCCTCTCTTGTATCATGTCCGCGGTCTCTGACCCTCTCTTGTATCATGTCCGCGGTCTCTGACCCTCTCTTGTATCATGTCCGCGGTCTCTGACCCTCTCTTGTATCATGCCCGCGGTCTCTGACCCTCTCTTGTATCATGTCCGCGGTCTCTGACCCTCTCTCTTGTATCATGTCCGCGGTCTCTGACCCTCTCTCTTGTATCATGTCCGCAGTCTCTGACCCTCTCTCTCTCTTGTATCATGTCCGCAGTCTCTGACCCTCTCCCTCTCTTGTATCATGTCCGGGGTCTCTGACCCTCTCTTGTATCATGTCCGCGGTCTCTGACCCTCTCTCTTGTATCATGTCCGCAGTCTCTGACCCTCTCTCTCTCTTGTATCATGTCCGCAGTCTCTGACCCTCTCCCTCTCTTGTATCATGTCCGGGGTCTCTGACCCTCTCTTGTATCATGTCTGCAGTCTCTGACCCTCTCTCTCTCTTGTATCATGTCCGCAGTCTCTGACCCTCTCTTGTATCATGTCCGCGGTCTCTGACCCTCTCTTGTATCATGTCCGCGGTCTCTGACCGTATCATGTCCGCGGTCTCTGACCGTATCATGTCCGCGGTCTCTGACCGTATCATGTCCGCGGTCTCTGACCGTATCATGTCCGCGGTCTCTGACCGTATCATGTCCGCGGTCTCTGACCCTCTCTTGTATCATGTCTGCAGTCTCTGACCCTCTCTCTCTCTTGTATCATGCCCGCAGTCTCTGACCCTCTCTTGTATCATGTCCGCGGTCTCTGACCCTCTCTTGTATCATGTCCGGGGTCTCTGACCCTCTCTTGTATCATGTCTGCAGTCTCTGACCCTCTCTCTCTCTTGTATCATGCCCGCAGTCTCTGACCCTCTCTCTCTTGTATCATGTCCGCAGTCTCTGACCCTCTCTTGTATCATGTCCGCGGTCTCTGACCCTCTCTTGTATCATGTCCGCGGTCTCTGACCCTCTCTCTTGTATCATGTCCGCAGTCTCTGACCCTCTCTCTCTTGTATCATGTCCGCAGTCTCTGACCCTCTCTCTCTCTTGTATCATGTCCGCGGTCTCTGACCCTCTCTTGTATCTGTAACGTACCTTAGGTGTGAGCCTGACGTGTGGAGAGGGACCTCCTGTACAACCCCGGCTCGGAGACCACTGGAGTGGGGACAGTGGTGGTAAGAGCACGGTGAGGTAAGGGTGCCTGTCTGATCCTCACTGCTTGGAGTGGTGGAGCCGAGTGGAGACTGGAACGGCTGGTTCCGGAAGCAGCGGATGCAGGTCAGCAGGTTCAGCTTGCAGAGCAGAGGATGCAGGTCAGCAGGTGCCGGTTTGCAGAGCAGGGATGCAGGTCAGCAGGTGCCGGTTTGCAGAGCAGGGATGCAGGTCAGCAGGTGCCGGTTTGCAGAGCAGGGATGCAGGTCAGCAGGTGCCGGTTTGCAGAGCAGGGATGCAGGTCAGCAGGTGCCGGTTTGCAGAGCAGGGATGCAGGTCAGCAGGTGCAGGTTTGCAGAGCAGGGATGCAGGTCAGCAGGTGCAGGTTTGCAGAGCAGGGGTGCAGGTCAGCAGGTGCAGGTCAGCAGAGCAGGGATGCAGGTCAGCAGAGCAGGGATGCAGGTCAGCAGGTGCAGGTTTGCATTGCAAAGGATGCAGGTCAGCGTGTGCAGCTTGCAGAGCAGAGGATGCAGGTAAGCTGGTGCAGGTTTGCAGAGTCAGACAAGCCGGGTCATACACATCAAGGTAAACATCACAAGTGGCAGGCAGAGAGTAGTCAAAGTCCAGGCTGAATCTTGGCAACAGGCAGACTGGCAGATAACTGAGCAGGGTCAAACGAGCCGAGGTCAGGACTGGAGACAGAAGCGTGGTCAGGAAGCCGGGTCAAACACAGGAACAGGATACAAGCACAGAATCAGGAACTCAGGGAACAGAAGCAGATCAAACCGCAAGGGGCAACATCTCTGGAATGTCTTTTATAGGAAGTACATGGGAGGAGCAAGGGGTTCAGAGTTCAACAGTAATCAGACACCAAGCAGAGTAGTCTAATGGATCAGATAGGTTATCCAGCAGATCAGGCAGGGAACTGTCCAGCATCTCAGATAGCTCCGCTGGAAGAGTCAATGCCAGACACAGAAGAGGTCCCAGGTTCAAGCCCAGCACGTCCCTGACAGTATCATGTCCGCGGTCTCTGACCCTCTCTTGTATCATGTCCGCGGTCTCTGACCCTCTCTCTTGTATCATGTCCGCAGTCTCTGACCCTCTCTCTCTCTTGTATCATGTCCGCAGTCTCTGACCCTCTCTTGTATCATGTCCGCGGTCTCTGACCCTCTCTTGTATCATGTCCGCGGTCTCTGACCCTCTCTCTCTTGTATCATGTCCGCAGTCTCTGACCCTCTCTCTCTTGTATCATGTCTGCAGTCTCTGACCCTCTCTCTCTCTCTTGTATCATGTCCGCGGTCTCTGACCCTCTCTTGTATCATGTCCGCGGTCTCTGACCCTCTCTTGTATCATGTCCGCGGTCTCTGACCCTCTCTCTTGTATCATGTCCGCAGTCTCTGACCACTTTGCTACATGCAGGTAGTGTTGTCTTTTTTTAAGAACAGATAAAATAAAATAAATTAGTTCTTCTGACTGCTTGAATTTTTGGGATGAAAACCATGCGCAGTAATCGTGATGCATTGTGATATTGAATCGAATCGTGGACAGGATAATCGTAATCGAATAGTGAGGCCTGTGAAGATGCGCACCCCTAGTAGACACTGATACACATAAACATAGAGTGTGAGTGTGAATCCGCGCAATGGACCTAATATGCCAGTAGGAACACACACCAGGGGTGTATAAATACGTCCTGTGATGAATAAGTAAGGAGCTGCCTCTACATAATTAATCCACCTGGGTGGAGTAAATGAGTAGACTGAAGGGAGGTGTAGAATTGGCGCTAATTACAATTCATGGACTTCCTTGCTCTAGAGTGCAAGTGAATATTTTATATATAAATAGATACATAAATACCCCTATATTATACTAGTGTCATTGGTGCCAAATGCTTCACTAATATATATGAATACGTGATAAATATAGATTGATGCGGATATAAATAATGATGAGCCTAAAATAATATATATAAAAAATAAAATATTGTGAACAATTTAAAGGTGATAAAAGTGAAAAAATTAAACCAATGTATAAAACCGTGATAGTAATAAATTAATGATGCATGCAAAAATGTCCTGCGACTATGCGATAAAGTGCAAAAAAAAATGCAGAATTGTGCAAATTGATGTGATTGTCCAATGATTTGATGCTAGATGCCCAGCAATTTTGCTAGGCAAAAAGTCTTGCGACTGTGCAGAAAAGTGCAAATGCAACCTCATGCGATTTGATTGAGCAATATGATTGTCCAATGATTTTGTAGTTTTTTCAGATGCTAGGTGCCCAGTGCCTGGTGATGTGACCTTATTTAATCTTCAAGATTGGTGCCCACAGCAGAACGTGCTCCAACAAAGTCCGCACTCACCAGATGTTCACCCCCTCTTGGGGTGAAAAACGTTCACAGTGTATGCCACTGTGCAGCACTCTAGCGGTGTCTCGTCTCCCTGGTCCTTTTGTGGTAGTCCCAGTATTATAGAGTTATGCCGCATACACACAATCGTTTTTCATGCCATTTTTAAAAATGGGCATTAAAACCGATCGTGTGTGGGCTCCAGAGCATTTTTAACGACGTGAAAAACGGGCATTAAAAATTTCGAACATGCTCTTTTTTTTTCACGTCGTTTTTTTTTTTAACGACGTGAAAAACGATGGTGTGTATGCTTTGACGAGGTGAAAAAAAAACGCGCATGCTCAGAATCAGGTATGAGACGGGAGCGCACGTTCTGGTAAAACTAGCATTTGTAATGGAGATAGCACATTCGTCACGCTGTAACGGACTGAAAAGCAGGAGGCTGAAAAGCGCGAATCGTCGCTCAACAAACTTTACTAACATGAAGGGTGGCGTCATTAGAATGGAACTTCCCCTTTATAGTGCCGTCGTACGTGGTGTACATCACTGCGCTTTGCTTGAACGTTTTTTAAAATAATCGTGTGTACGCAAGACAGGCTTGAGAGGAAACATGAAAAAAAAAACCGACGCGAAAAACGTCGGTTTAAAAAATGGCATGAAAAACGATCGTGTGTACACCGCATAAGAGGGAAAGAAAGGAATCCCAAATAGTGTAATTCCGTAATAAAAACACTTTTATTGAACTTTTAGCAATGTTACTCACATTTGAGCTGTATCAAATGGGCATGTAAGAGACAAATGCTGACAGATCCTGGAAGTGTTGGTGACATTCAGCTTGTGCGCTCTACCGGTTTCGTCTGGTCTGACTTCATCTGGAGTAAACATACACATGTCCTTTTTTCAGCCTTGCCGACTATGTAACCCTAAGACCCCATTCACACAGGGGCGACTCTTCAGGTGACTCATCTGCCTGACAAGTCGCACTCCGCTCTGTTCAATGGAACCGTTCTAATAGGAGCGACTCAAGTTGCTCCGACTTAGAAAAAGGTTCTTGTACTACTTTTGGGGGCGACTTCCATTGACTTCAATACAGAAGTCATTTTGCAAGTCGCCTCTGAAGTCGTGTGGAGATCGCCCGACAGAGTCGCCCCCAAAGTCGTGCCGCCCCTGTGTGAATGGGCTCTGAGTGGCATTTGGTTTTCTAAGCTACTGTATATCGTTAGACTATTGCCATTTATTGTTTGTTTTTATAAAATATGATGTATGACTTTATATTATCCTTTGTTGCATCTCAGCACTGCTGGTCACCTGCGGCCTCTTTGCAGTCACTTTCCTCTTTGGTGGGAGGAATGGTGCCCCATCGTTGGTGTCGGTGGGAGGAATGGTGCCCCATCGTTGGTGTCGGTGAGAGGAATGGTGCCCCATCGTTGGTGTCGGTGAGAGGAATGGTGCCCCATCGTTGGTGTCGGTGAGAGGAATGGTGCCCCATCGTTGGTGTCGGTGAGAGGAATGGTGCCCCATCGTTGGTGTCGGTGGGAGGAATGGTGCCCCCATCATTGGTGTCAGTGGGAGGAATGGTGACTTGTATTAGTGGAAGGAATGGTGCCCCATCATTGGTGTCAGTGGGAGGAATGGTGCCCCCATCATTGGTGTCAGTGGGAGGAATGGTGCCCCCATCGTCGGTGGGAGGAATGGTGCCCCCATCATTGGTGTCAGTGGGAGGAATGGTGACTTGTATTAATGGAAGGAATGGTGCCCCATCATTGGTGTCAGTGGGAGGAATGGCGCCCCCATCATTGGTGTCAGTGGGAGGAATGGTGCCCCATCATTTGGTGTCAGTGGGAGGAATGGTGCCCCATCATTTGGTGTCAGTGGGAGGAATGGTGTCCCATCATTTGGTGTCAGTGGGAGGAATGGTGTCCCATCATTGGTGTCAGTGGGAGGAATGGTGTCCCATCATTGGTGTCAGTGGGAGGAATGGTGTCCCATCATTGGTGTCAGTGGGAGGAATGGTGCCCCCATCATTGGTGTCAGTGGGAGGAATGGTGACTTGTATTAGTGGAAGGAATGGTGCCCCATCATTGGTGTCAGTGGGAGGAATGGTGCCCCATCTTTGGTGTCAGTGGGAGGAATGGTGACTTGTATTAGTGGAAGGAATAGTGCCCCAAGGGTCGGATAAAGACGAGCGAAGGGCTGCAGTTTGGAGACTGCTCTACATTGACTCGCAGCTTATCCCAGACGTCTGCACAGAGCTTGAGTTGATATTTCAGCCATCCTCTGTAGTGTTGCCAGGTTCATTGCAGCAAGCCTTTCATAAGTGTTAATATACAGGGATGCTGGGCTTGTAATAATTCTTTGTTACAACACCGGGACTGACCAGGTGATTTTGGAAGGCAGTCCCTTCCATTTGTATTGAAGAGGTTAGTGCAGTCGTCTCTGTATCTATAGGACAGAAACAGGTAAGACTCTGCACAGAAGTCCTGCACATCTACATGCAGTCCTATTCATGTCAGTTGGGACGCAGCCTCTTCTCCCGTGTGGGTGCAGGGCCCCGGACAGTGTGCATTTAGGGCCGTGCACACACACTGATGTCTGATTGGGAGAAAGAGGCTGTGTTTTGTGCAGCCGCTGCATCCCAATTGGCATGAATGGGACTTCCTGCATACAGATCCATATCCTTTGGCAGGCAGACATCTCTGTATGAATTTCACGTGTATACTTCGCTCTTTGTTCCTATTGAATGCAGTCGGCATGTGGATCAAGTTCCAGGTCTATTGTAATTGCACCCAGGACTAACTGTGGTGAGAATTGCTGCTTTTTTTGTTTACCGGTGTTGCTGTATCTCCACCGACAGGTCCTCCTCTTCCAGGATCTATTCCCGTTACCCCCCCACTTCTTTTAAAGCGTAATCCCGTCATAAAAACTTTTATTTGACCACTTGCCTACCCAGCAAATTCTGACACTTTTCCTATACAGTAGTACCTTGGATTACGAGCATAATTTGTTCCAGAAGAATGCTTGTAATCCAAAGCACTCGTATATCAAAGCGAGTTTCCCCATAAGAAATAATGAAAAACGCGGATGATTCGTTCCACAACCGCTGCTGGTGTATGCAGTACTGTATGTGGCCAGAGGGTGCAGAAGTATGTGGCCAGAGGGGTGGGGGCGCTGGAGTATACAGTACTGTATGTGGCCAGAGGTACGGGGGGCGCTGGTGGCTCCCATCGCTTTGTGGAGGCACTCTGGAACTGTTGACACTTTCAGGTGCTCCGACCAGTGTTGGCAACCGTCTGTATTTTTACGGACAGTCCACAAAAAACGGGCACTTCCCACCCCCCCCCCCCCCGTAAATGTCCGTAGTTGCGGGAATGTGCCAGTAAAAATAGCCGAGATCGGTTCGGCTTGGAACTGCGCATGCACAGTTCCAGAGCTTGCCGAGCATATGCTGTATTCGGCTGGCGGGGGGCAGATTTCACAGAGGCTGTGCCGCGCGTCGCCGGGGAGTGATGTGTTAGGACAACCTGCCAGGCGCGCGCGCCAGACTTTTAAATCTGTAACTAAGCAGGAGTCAGGACCCGGAGGCTGAGCAGCACGCGGCGGCGGCGGCGGAATGGAGGAGCCTGCTGCATCCAGGCAATACAAAGTTCACAGGGGAGTCGGGGAGACAGAGTGACAGACAGCCCAGCCGACAATGACATCAGGTGATGGTGGCAGAGGGGGATAAATGGAGGCAGGGGGTGATGGTGGCACCGCAGAGGGGGACGATGGAGGCAGGGGGTGATTGGAGGCAGGGGGTGTTGGTGGCACTGCAGAGGGTGGGGGATGGAGATAGGGGTTGTTGGTGGCAACGCAGAGGGGCATGGAGGCAGGGGGTGATTGGAGGCAGGGGGAGATTGTGTCACCGCAGGGGGTGTTGGTGGCAGAGGGGGATGGAGGCAGGGGGTGTTGGTGGCAGAGGGGGATGGAGGCAGGGGGTGTTGGTGGCAGAGGGGGGTGAAGGCAGGGGGTGTTGGTGGCAGAGGGGGATGGAGGCAGGGGGTGTTGGTGGCAGAGGGGGATGGAGGCAGGGGGTGTTGGTGGCAGAGGGGGATGGAGGCAGGGGGTGTTGGTGGCAGAGGGGGATGGAGGCAGGGGGTGTTGGTGGCAGAGGGGGGTGAAGGCAGGGGGTGTTGGTGGCAGAGGGGGATGGAGGCAGGGGGTGTTGGTGGCAGAGGGGGGTGAAGGCAGGGGGTGTTGGTGGCAGAGGGGGGTGGAGGCAGGGGGTGTTGGTGGCAGAGGGGGGTGGAGGCAGGGGGTAATGTGACTAATTTGCCCTTATTATATAGAAAATAACAAAATATGTTTTTCTTTATCGTACACCACGGGACACAGAGCTAGTCATTACATAATGGGTTAAGGGTCACCAGCGGTGATTGGACACTGGCACAACCAATGGAAGACAGTTCCCCTCCATATAACCCCTCCCATCAGGGAAGTACCTCAGTTTTTTCGCCAGTGTCGAAAGGTGTTGGACGCGTTAGGAGGTGCTAAAGGAAAGCTCTACCAAAGAGACCCTCTGGGGGTAAAAGAGCTATGCTTTCGGATCCATCCAAGACGCCTACAAATGAGCTGAATCTGGATGGGATCCGGGCCTCATCCATGAGGCGTCGCCTGTAATGTCTCTCTTCGGAGGACTGGGCTCTAAGATCCAGCACTTTCGCTATTTCGCTATAAAGTCCTGGTAAGAGTCTTGTACAAGGCCCAGGGGAGAGGTATCCTTTAAATAGGAACCCATATCCCTGAAGGTTAGCACACATAGCCCACCGTGAAGGGTGAAGTTTGGTATCTGTCTGAAATCTTTCAGCAGAAAAACCTGCGGCGTGGATAAGGTGAGATTAGAAGGTCCATAACTAGGTTGGGACCTTTTTCAAAAAGTGGATGTCTTCTTTTTTTCCACCACTGGGGGGAGTAAAGAGCTGAATATACTCACCTCACTCTGTTCAGTGTCGGCTTCGGCGAAGTACACTGCTCGTCACCTCCGCTGCTGAGCTTGCTGGGGCACCCCGATCCTCCTTTCGGTGGCCGACCAGACACCTGCAGATGCAGGTAAGTGGGAACAAGGGCTGATGAGTCCTCTCTCACTATGGCCACCGCCATAGCGCTAAGGGCCGCGCGCGGGAGCGCGCTTTATCGGAGGGGGGGGCGAAGGCGTGCGCGGGCACGTGGCGCGCGCAGGCACAGAAACGGCGCCAAATTTAAAAGACTGTCAGTGTGAGAAGCACTGCAGCAGCAAGCAAGCTCGTTAGTTCTCTTGTTCCTGGCAGAGAAACACAGCCGCTATACAGGGACGTAAGACTCCATGTGGTTGGATTGGGTACTTCCTAGAAGACATCCATGTTATGCATAGTTATGTGTTAAAAGTTGCATACTTAATGTATTTTGCTAAACTGAACACGGTAGTATATGCATTTAGGTACCTTGTATTTTGTCTAAACAGTAAGCCTTCCAGGGGAAGTAATACGGACAAAAAGAGATAAGAAAGCACCACCGCCTGAGAGGAGGCTCTAGCTGTGCTGACTCGGTACCTTTCTCTCCTGTGTTGCTAAATGCACCTGTACAGGATGAGCCATTACCTCTGTCAGGTATGGCGGCTTCCCCAGTGAAGCCTGGGCCTGTATATGTCACTGAGGACACTTTATCAGCTGCCCTAAATAATCTGGAGGAAAAAATTGCTACCTTAATCGCTAAGTCCTCTAAAAAGGGACAATAAGCGAAGCAGATCTCCTCCAGTATTGGACCTCCCTTCAGAAGTACCTGAGGGAGGAGGATGAGGAGGAGGAGGCTACATCAGCAGAGGATGAGGAGCCAGATTTTAAGGTCACAGGTACAATGCTATAGCAGTGCATTTAAGTTAACCTCTGCGGAGGTAACGGAATTACCTGTCTCCTCCCTAGGGTCATTAAGATCCCTGCAAGGTGCATGCTCCTTCCCGGTTCATCCGTTACTAGAGGATCTAATATACGCAAACTGGCAACATCCAGATAAGCGTTTCTCACCTCCAAAAAGGTTTAACATTCTTTATCCTATGGGGAATTTTTTTTTCAAGAAATGGAGCCTGCCTGCGGTAGTTGCGGCTATTTCTTGTGTAAATAAAAACCTGACATGTCCGGTGGATAATGTACAAGGGTTTAAAAGATCCTTCTGAGAGGAAGTTGAAATCCTCCTTCCTTTTGGCCGGCTCAATTACCCAACCTGCAGTAGCAGCAGTCGGTATGTGTCAGGTCATCAGCCAACAGGTAAAGCAGGGGCTGAAGGAACTGCCTTCAGAGCAGGCTAGAAATTGGGAAAATTTGCCTAAAGCCTTATGCTTCACAGTGGATGCCATGAGAGATTCTATCATACAGGCATCACGCCTTACACTCCAGCTGGTACAGATGCGCAGAGTACTTTGGCTTAAGCATTGGTCAGCGGAAACCCCATGCAAAAAGCTGTTGGCAAGTTCCCGTTCCATGGCGAACGCCTATTTGGGGAAGATTTAGAAAAATATATACAGAAGATATCAAGTGGTAAAACGACTTTTACCTGAGAGAAAGAAAAACAAGAGATCTTGTTTTAAACGCTCTCTCTCCCCAGCTCCCGGGAAATCTGACTCCAACCAGTGGCGGCGGCCTGTTTTAGCCGCCCACAAAAGCCAAGGGGCAAGCTCAGAAGAACAAGAAGCCGTGGGGTGCAAGAGCTAATAAGCAAGCCCCCAAAGCCTCTCAGTGAAGGGGCGCCCCCGCTCGGCCGAGTGGGAGGAAGGCTTTGTCAGTTCTGAGCGACTTGGTGGTCAGAAATCCAGGACAATTGGGTAGTATCCACAATATCCTCAGGGTACAAACTGGAATTTCGAGAGATCCCACCTTCTCAATTCCGAGGTTCAAGACTCTCCAAGGATCCACAAAAAAGAGAATCCTTCTTCAAAGGTTTGAATCACTTAATGGCTCAAGGGGTAGTTACAGACGTACCCCAAAAAGAGCGAGGTTCAGGTTTTTACTCAAACCTCTTTGTGATTCCAAAGCCAAATGGAGATGTCTGACCCATCCTGGATCTAAAATCCCTAAATCGGTTCCTGAACGATCGCCATTTTCGAATGGAAACGATCCGATCCGTGGCCGCCACTTTAAAGGGCGGAAAATTCATGGCGCCCATAGATATCAAGGACGCACATTTACACATACCCATCCTCCCCGCTCACCAAAGATTCCTAAGGTTTGCGGTAGAAGATCGCCACTTTCAATTTGTGGCTCTGCTGTTTGGTGTAGCCACCGCGCCCATAGTATTCACAAAGGTGCTAGCTCCTCTGTTAGCAAACCTAAGAACACGGGGCATTGCGGTAACAGCCTATCTGGACGATCTACTAGTAATAGATCAGTCAAAGGAGGGATTGGATCACGCTGTAGACACTACAGTAGGATAACTGGAGCATTTAGGATGGATTATAAATTTACAAAAATCCTCTCTCCAGGCCCAAAGAAGGATAGTGTACCTGGGCATGATCATAGATACAGCCCAAAACGGGGTATACCTGCCAGAACCGAAGATACAGTCTCTGAAAGACCTGATCCACAAGGTCAAAGCAAACAAGAGGCCGTCTATTCGCCTTTGCATGAGACTATTGGGAAAGATGGTAGCCTCCTTCGAGGCGGTCCCTTACGCCCAGTTTCATTCGAGACTACTTCAAGGCAATATTTTAGCTTCCTGGAACAGGAAGAGCCAAGCTCTGGATATACCCATGCGCCTGTCCTCACAAGTACGCCACAGCTTCGATTGGTGGCTAGAAGCCAGGAATTTACGGAAGGGAAAGTCCTTCCTCCCAGTGGCCTGGAAGGTGGTATCTAGGGATGCCAGCCTATCGGGCTGGGGTGCAGTATTCGAGGAGGCTTCTACCCAGGGAACCTGGGCCAAGACTCAGGGGATCCTGCCCATCAATGTGCTAGAGATCCGGGCGGTATATCTAGCCCTCAAAACCTGGACATACAGGTTACAGGGCTACCCAGTTCGGGTTCAATCCGACAATGCTACTGCAGTAGCTTACATCAATCACCAAGGAGGCACCCGCAGCTGCTACCAGGAGAGTGGTCTCTTCACCCCGAGATCTTTCAGGCCATATGTCTGAGATGGGGAAACCCAGATGTAGACCTGCTAGCTGCCAGGTTCAACAAGAAATTGGACAACTTTGTGTCCAGAACGAGAGATCCTCTAGCCTACGGGACAGACGCTCTAATAATACAGACGCTCTAATAACTCCATGGAATCAGTTCTCACTGATCTATGCATTCCCTCCGATCCCTCTTCTACAAAGACTGCTTCGCAGGATCAAGGAGGAGGGAATACCAGTAATCCTAGTGGCCCCAAACTGGCCCAGGAGGCCTTGGTACGCCGAGATTGTAAAAATGGCGATAGGAAGGCCCTGGAAGTTTCCACTTCGACACGACCTGCTGTCACAGGGTCCAGTATTCCACCCTTCCTTACAAAGGCTAAAGTTGACGGCCTGGCTGCTGAGACCCACATTTTTAAAAAGAGAGGGGTCTCTGGTCCGGCTCTTTCTACGCTCATTAATGCTAGAAAGCCAGCCTCCAGACTCATCTATCAGAGAGTCTGGAGAGCATACGTTTCCTGGTGTGAATCCAGATGTTGGAATCCTCAGAAGTATGAAATAAGTAGGATTCTTGCTTTTTGCCAGTTAGGAGTGGATATGAATTTAGCCCTTAGCACCATCAAAGGGCAAATATCGGCTCTATCAGTCTTCTTTCAGAGACCATTGGCATCTCACTCCCTAGTTCGGACATTCATTAAGGGGGTACTGAGGATAAATCCTCCAGTTAGGACTCCCTTGTGTCCATGGGATTTGAATTTGGTATTGTCAGTGTTGCAAAAGCAACCTTTTGAACCTATTCGCCATATTCCTTTAATTATATTGAGTAGGAAGTTGGCCTTTCTGATTGCTATAGCTTCTGCTAGGAGAGTATCAGAGCTAGCAGCTCTTTCTTGTAAAGAGCCTTATCTAATTTGTCACAAGGACAAAATCGTACTACGACCCCATCCGGCTTTTCTACCTAAGGTGGTGTCGGCTTTTCACTTGAATCAAGACATTGTTCTGCCTTCCTTTTTTCCAAACCCGCGGACGGCGGGGGAAAAATTATTACACTCTCTAGATCTAGTGAGAGCGGTAAAGGTGTATCTGCAAGCAACCGCTCAGATACGTAAAACAGATGTTTTGTTTATTTTACCAGATGGGCCCAAGAAGGGCCAAGCGGTATCAAAATCCACCATTTCCAGGTGGATTAGACAAGTAATTATTCAAGCTTATGGTTTAAAGAACAGGACTCCTCCTTTTCCTGTTAAGGCGCACTCTACCAGGGCGATAAGTGCTTCATGGGCAGTGCACCACCAGGCTTCGATGGCTCAGATCTGTAAAGCTGCAACTTGGTCTTCAGTCCATACATTTTCCAAATTCTATCAAATAGATGTGAAAGGACATGAGGATTCCGCCTTTGGGCGAAGTGTGCTGCAGGCAGCAGTATAGGGCTTCTGGTCCGCAAGCGGCCTGTTTTGATCTGTGTCTCCCCCCCTTCATATGAGCATTGCTCTGGGACGTCCCATTATGTAATGACTAGCTCTGTGTCCCGTGGTGTACGATAAAGAAAATAGGATTTTTATAACAGCTTACCTGTAAAATCCTTTTCTTGGAGTACACCACGGGACACAGAGGTCCCCCCCTTCTTATGGGAACCTTACTGCTTTGCTACAAAACTGAGGTACTTCCCTGATGGGAGGGGTTATATGGAGGGGAACTGTCTTCCATTGGTTGTGCCAGTGTCCAATCACCGCTGGTGACCCTTAACCCATTATGTAATGACTAGCTCTGTGTCCCGTGGTGTACTCCAAGAAAAGGATTTTACAGGTAAGCTGTTATAAAAATCCTATTTTTTTACCTTTTTAATATCTACCTTTAAATCACACTGCTATTTGCCTAGCGTACTTGTTTGTAGCCTAAATACTGAAATTTGCACCTATAAATGTAATTTAGTAACTTTTGTGGAATGTCAGTAAAAACGTGGCTGTGCCAGTAAATTTTAATCTGATAGGTTGGCAACACTGGCTCCGACGCACGTTGCGCCCGCCCCACTCAGCTGGGAGTGTCCGAGTTCTCCATGAAGCTCTGAGAGCCATCAGCGCCCCCGGCCACATGCAGTACTTCATACACCAGTGGCTTTACTACATGGATTGTACTGCTCGTATTTCAAGTAAAAAAAAAAAAAAAGTTGCTCGTCTTTCAAAACGCTCGTATACCGCGTTACTCGTAATCCAAGGTATTACTGTACATGTAAACATGTTTTTTTTTGGTAGAAAATGACCTAAAACCCCCAAACCATTATATATATATATATATATATATATATATATATATATATATATATATATATATATATATATATATATATATAATTTTATTTTTTTTGCAGGAGGTATTTGTGTGGCGGTTTTTCAAACGCAATTTTTGCTGTGTTTTTTTTTTTTTTTTTTTTTTATTTCACACAATATTATACCCAATTGTGTGGTAAAATATAAAATATGATGTTCTGCCCAGTATATAGATGCCAAACATGTCATGCTTTAAAATTGCATCCGCCTGTGGAATGGCACCAAGCTACGGTACTTAAAATTCTAAATAGGTGCCGCTTTAAACGCCTTTTACAGGTTACCAGTTTAGGGATACAAAGGAGGTCTGTTGTTGATCTTGTTCTAAAGCAGGGGTGGCCACATGTGGCCCACGGAGCCCTCTGATGTGGCCCGTGACCTCCCGCTCTGGAATGGCGGGTTGGCAAGCCCAGATCGCAGGTTGCCGACCCGTCATACCACAGAATCAGTGTTGTGAATGAAGCTGGTGTTAGAGGAAGAAAATGGCTGCGGAGCAGAGCCCCATAAGCCGATGCTTCCTGTACAGCACTGGCTTTTGCCACAGGCGAAGTCTATGGCAAAGTTCAGCTAACCTGCAGGATAGACACAGGTGCACTACACTGCACCCGCGGTGTGGGTAAACCGCAGCACATCAGTGTGAAAGCAGTCTTGGGCCCTTTTCACATGATCGGCCCTACCCAATCGGACCCTCAATTCACCTCTAAAGAGTGGCAGATGTGAACAGACGTTTGCCCGCCTACCTCCAATCCGATCCTCAAAAAAAAAAAAGGGAATTCCTGCCCATTCAAAGGGCCTATAGAGTAGCCGTGACCTGTCATCTGCCTGCTCCGCACATTGTGGCCCGCGACTGGTTACCAAGTTGCTTAAGTGGCCCTCGCTCTTCAAAAGTTTGGGCACCCCTGTTCTAAAGGTTCGCAGCGATACTTCACAGGTGCGGTGCGATCACCGTGTACATATGCGTAGGGGATTTACGTATTGGTTCGCAATTGCGCGTAAGCACAGGGGCACTTTAAAAAAAAAAAAAAAAAAAGGAATAATTCAGGGCTCACCAAAAACCCAGGTGCCAAGTCACCATGACGACTGGATATTGCGTCCTAACGCCTGGGTTACACTGCAGCAACGGCCTGGATTACCCCCCATGTGGCCCCCCTGCCTGCGTAGACTAAGGTCGGGCTGGCCGGTAATTGAGGCTGTGGTTTTGTGGCTGGAGTGGAGTACATGCTCATTTGTGCAAACCGGTGTCGTCCTCTGGTGGGCGGGGCTGTGATGAGTGCAGCTGAGGGCTTCCCCTGCTTGCTCCCACCGCCCGCCCACCCACCTCCGACATCTCAGTTTAACAGCTGGGTGCTGGGGTTGTGGTTGCGGGCTTGATCTGTCGCCCTCTCCTTATTGCTGGTGAGTGGATGGGGAGTGCTGGCTATCAGTGCCCTTCAGTGCCGCTTCATCAGTGCCGCTTCATCAGTGCCCTTCAGTGCCGCTTCATCAGTGCCCTTCAGTGCCGCTTCATCAGTGCCCTTCAGTGCCGCTTCATCAGTGCCCTTCAGTGCCGCTTCATCCGTGCAGCCTATTAGTGCATATCAGTAAAGGAGAAAAATTACTTATTTGAATTTTTTTTTAACAAATTAAAAGTTTCTTTTATAAATTTTTCATTTTTTTACGCTTGGCACCAGTCGTGAGCCTGCAATTCTAATTGGCCGATTACCCCCAAATGTTTGCTGTTGTGCCATGTTCTTTCCATTTGGTTATAATAGATAGATGTGATGGTGCTCCTAGGGATCATCAAAGATTTGGATATTTTTTTTATAACCTAACCCTGACTTGTAATTCTCAACAACCTTGTCCCTTACTTGTCTGGAGGGTTCCTTGGTCTTCATGGCAGTGTTTGGTTAGTGGTGCCTCTTGCTTAGGTGTTGCAGCCTCTGGGGTCTTTCAAAAAAGGTGTGTATATGTAATGACAGGTCATGTGACACTTAGATTGCACACAGGTGGACATCATTTCACTAATTATGTGACTTCTGAAGGTAATTGGTTGCACCAGAGCTTTTTATGGGCTTCATAACAAAAGGGGGGTGAATACTTACGCACATGCCAATTATCAGTTTTTTATTTCTGAAAAATTGTTTTATGTATATATTCTAATTTTATTTCACCAACTTAGACTATTGTGTTCTACATACATACATACAATTCAGATTAAAAAAAACATTGAACTAAAGGCTGTAATGCAACAAAATAGGTAAAAAGCCAAGGGGGTGAATACTTTTGCAAGGCACTGTAGATGATATTTGCTGATCCTGGAGTTCAGCTTTAACTGTTTTTGCTGCTTTGTTTAGGCATTTCTTGTGAAATCTGGTTACATAGTGAGAGTTATGAGATGGGCATTTAGAGGAAGGAAATCTCGAAGTGTTTCACTTCTTCATTCTTCCCCCTTTTTGATATAAATAAAAAAAAAACTGTTACAAAAGAAGCAAGATTAACTACCTCCCACCCGGCCTATAGACAGATGACTGGGTGGGAGCACTACTATCCTGGTTGGATGTCATAGGAAGTCCACCCAGGATCGTGCCTCGCGCGCGATCTGTCAATCGCTGTGTCCATCGGATCAGTGTATCAGGCCGCTGCCGGTACCATGTGATCACTGTGACCAATCGCAGCAGATCACATGGCAATTGTACACAATGAATGGCTTCCATTCATTGTGCATTATTGTGGTGGTGTTCTCTGTGTTTGATCACATGGTACAGATAGGGCCAATCACAGCCCATCTGTATTATGTGATTAGCTATGGCCAATTGCTATAGTGCACACTGAATGGAGGTCATTCGTAAAAATGGTTGCTTATAACCGTTATTATAAGCAATCCTAGTGTGTGTTTTAAAAAACGGATAGCTGGCATAACCCCGATATTTTCAGAAACAGCGGGCATTCCTCTTTACGATAAAAGTGGTCTCTGCAGCGAATTTGCCGCAAGATTACTTTTATCGGCCACTTACCGGAGCCGTCGATGGTGGCGAAGACAATCGCGTCCTTTCCCCTGATGGGCCTGGAGCCGAGTGACGGAAAGATGGCCTCCACTTGGCTCCATAACATTGGATGACGCAAGCGCCGTCAAAACGTCACTTCCGCCCACTGGTCTTAACCACTTGCTTCCCCGCCCATAGTAATATAACGTCCGCAGGAGGGATCTCCCATCCTGGGCGGGGGTCATACGACGTCCTGGGCTTCCCGGGCCATCTATGGGGCGTGCCCGCCGCGTCACTTGGGAGCCGATGCGTGTGCCCAGCATCCGATGTCCACTGGGCACCCGCGATTGCCTAAAACCGAGCAGGGACGTTTTTTAACCACTTCCCTACCGCCCACCGTCAAATCACGTCCTTGGCTTTGTGCGGTGACATCTGAATGATGCCTGCAGTTGCAGTCATCATTCAGATATCATCATTCTTTTCAGCCGGCGATTCTGTGCACGATAAAAACGATCATAGCAGCAGTTCCGCCGCTTGATCGTTCTTATAGGCGGCGGGAGGGGATGTCCCCCCCCCCTCCCGCCGCCAACCGGTGCTTCTCCGGGCTCTCCTGTGCCATCTGGGGCTCGGAGAACAAATTGGCCGGCGCCGGATGGGAAGCATAGAGATGACTGGTGACCAGATGGTCATCAGTCATCTCTATGACCGTCTGAGTCCCGGGCGCAACGTTATGACGTCATGCCGGGTTCCCGTATGTAAACAAAGCCGTGATCTCGGCTGTCGGCATGAGATCGGTGAATTTTTTTTTTTACCAATCTCATGCTTTCCAGCCTGGAGGAAAGATGTGGGGTCTTATTGACCCGGCATCTCTCCATAAAGAGGACCTGTCACAATAGATTCCTATTACAAGGGATGTTTACATTCCTTGTAATAGGAAAAAAAGTGATCAAAAAAACAAAAAAGTTAAGAGTAAAAAATTAAAAGTAAACAAAAAAAATAAAAAAACGCCCATGTCCCCGGTAGCTCGCGCTCAGAAGCGAACACACACGTAAGTCCCACCCACATATGTAAACGCCGTTCAAACCACACATGTGAGGTATTGCTGCGTGCGTTAGAACGAGTGCAACAATTCTCTGTAATGCGAAAATGGTAACGTGTAAAAAAAAATTAAAGCATTGCCTATGGAGATTTTTAAGTACTGAAGTTTTGTGCCATTCATTAAACAAGAAAAAACTGCGCCAATTGACTTTCTTGGGATTGAGAACGTCATGTGTGACGAAACGCGTCTGGGTCACACGCAGTGACGTCACCACGCAGTTCTAACACGGAAGGGCTCTTGTATGCCGGCCGGCATGTTTACACGTATATTCGATGCTTCGTTTTTGTAAGTACAATCTTTTAAAAAATAAACTCGGTTTAAGAGGGTATTATTCTATGGTCTCCTCCCCTTCTTTTTTTGGCACCCCATTCGGAGCGTAAGCAGCGCCTCTTACAGTGAAGATCTTCCTGGGAATCTGTGTGTGGGTCCGGGGTACAGGTTAAAGACCGTGGCTGGGTACAGCTGAATGTTTGCTTTTTACCTTTATCTGGTAAGGAGCCATTTTCTACTTAGGTGGTGGTCACTTTTATAAACTATCACGGTGGTGGTGTCATTACCCTGTGAATACGTTATCACCCTATGGTATATTTGTTTCCTTTGCTACCGAGTCATCAAGAGGCCCTTTGCTAGCAGTGGATTGTCTGGGGACCTGCTTTGGATCCTTTTTTTTCAGCGTAAAGGCCTTGGCTGGGCTAGAGCCACCTGCATGAATTCGCCTGTTTGTGGTAAGGAGCCATTTTGCTTGGTGGTGGTTTCAATTGATGTATGTTGGTGATATCTCAGCACACTGATAGTTTGGATTTCCTGTGTTATTGGACTCCTCCCCTCTAATGTGGGCCACATCTTTGGACATTTATCCTGATGCTATTCAGGAGTACTTTACAAGAAAGTCAATTGGCGCAGTTTTTTCTTGTTTAATTTGTTTATGTTTATCACATTATTGCTGCTGCCTTGTTGTTTTTTTTTATACCATTTAATTCCATTTAGTAGTCTTAGCGCAGTTTTTTTTTCCTTTTTATTATTTGTGTCATTCATTGGTGCGCAATTTTTTAAAGAGTGACATGTTAGGTATCTATTTACTCAGCATAACAACATCTTTCACATTATACCAAAAAATTGGGCTAACTTTACTGTTTTTTGTAATTTTTTTAATAGATGAAACCATTTTTTTTTTTTCCCAAAAAAAAGGCGTTTGAAAATTTATTGCGCAAATACCGAGCGAGATAAAAATTTGCAATGACCGCCATTTTATTCCCTAGGGTGTTTGGGGTTTCTAAGTAATTTTATAGCCATAAAATTATGATTTTTACATAAAGGAGAGAAGTGCCAAAATAGGCCCGGTGCTGAAGTAGTTAAAAAAAAATTGGGGATATTTATTATAATAAAAAGTACAAAATATTGTATTTTTTTTTTAAAATTGTCAGTTTTTGTCTTTTTTTTTTTTTGTTTGTTTGTTTATAGCGCAAAAAATTAAAATCGCAGAGGTGATCAAATACCACCAAAAGAAAGCTCTATTTGTGGGGAAAATATGATAAAAACAAATCATATGGGTACAGTGTTGCATGACTGCGCAATTTGTCATTCAAAGTGCAACAGCGCTGAAAATTTGCCTGGGCAGGAAGAGGGTGAAAATGCCCTGTATTGAAGTGGTTTTTAAAGGGGATTTTTTTTTTTTAAGACATTTAATTTTTTTTTTCTTTCTTTTTTTATTGCATTTGAATGTAAATGTGAGATCTGAGGTCCCCAGATTTTTGACCCCCAGATCTCTTATTTAAGAGGACCTGTCATGCTTGTTTGCTATTACAAGGATTTATATTCCTTGTAATGGGAATAAGAGTGACCCAAACTTTATATATATATATATATATATATATATATATATATATATATATATATATATATATATATATATATATATATAAATGTGTATGGATAGTATTAAAATAAGAAGGTTGTGTGTTTTGTTTGTTTTTTATAATTTTTTTTTTTTAAAGCGTCCCGCCGAGCAGAAGTGAACGCATACTTAAGTTGCGCCCGCATATCAAAACGGTGTTCAAACCACATGTGAGGTATCGCCGCGATTGTTGGAGCAATAATTCTAGCAGTAGATCTCAAAACTGGTAACCTGTCAAAGTTTGTCGCCATTCCACGAACGGGCGCAATTTTGAAGTGTGACATGTTGGGTATCAATTTATTCGGCGTAACATCATCTTTCACAATATAAAAAAAAAAAAATTGGGCTAACTTTACTGTGTTTTGGGGATTTTTTATTTTTGTTCATGAATGTATTTTTTTTTTTTCCCCAAAAATTGCGCTTGAAACATAAAATATTGCAACGACCGCCATTTTATTCTCTAGGGCAGTGATGGCGAACCTTGGCACCCCAGATGTTTTGGAACTACATTTCCCATGATGCTCATGCACTCTGCAGTGTAGTGGAGCATCATGGGAAATGTAGTTCCAAAACATCTGGGGTGCCAAGGTTCACCATCACTGCTCTAGGGTCTCTGCTAAAAATATATATATAATATATAATGTATAATATATATAATGTTTGGGGGTTCTAAGTAAATTTTCTAGCAAAAAATACAAATTTTAACTTGTAAACAACAAGTGTGTTTTTTCCAACAAAAAAAATGCGCTTTTAAGACCGCTGTGCAAATACGGTGTGACAAAGTATTGCAACGACCGCCATTTTATTCTCTAGGGTGTCTGGAAATTTTTTTATATAATGTTTGAGGGGTTCTAAGTAATTTTTTAGCAAACAAAACGGTTTTAACTTGTAAACAACAAATCTCAAAAAGAGGCTCGGTCCTTAAGTTGGTTAAAATAAGTTTTTTTTTTAAATGACATGCATAAGTTTTTTTTCGAGATTGCGCTTGCATCAACTTCCCTTCTAAAACGCGCTTCCCTTTTTCACAAGCGTTTGCCTATTTGGGTTGGTGAATGAAGAGCGGGACACAATGCTTTCTTTGGTTTGAATGATTTGTAAACATTGTAAACGTTTGTATACATTGTAAATATTTGTATACATTGTTTGTTTGCTTATTATTTTACTGATCGTTTCGTTCGTTGCTACATCATTTCCCTTTTACGATGAATGCTGGTGAAATGAGTAGCTGAAATCTTTGCGGTGAAGGGGAAAGTGCTGCATTCTGCTTTTTTGCACAGAACCACTTTGAGTCCACCTTGCTAGTGCCGGGTTGGACCCCCTTTTTGCCTTCATTCTTGTTGCATAGATTCAACAAGGTGTTGGAAACGTTCCTTAGAGATTTTGGTCCATATTGACATGATAGCATCACGCATTTGCTGAACATCCATGATGCCAATCTCCCGTTCCACCACAGCCTAAAGGTTCTCTATTGGATGAGATGTGGTGAGTGTGGAGGCCATTGGAGTGCAGTGACCTCATTGTCCAGTGGTGAGATGATTGGAGCTTTGTGACATGGGGCATTATCCTGCTGGAAGGAGCCATCAGAAGATGGGGACACTGTAGTCATAAAGGGATGGACATGATCAGCAACAAGACTCAGGTGGGCCTTTGCGTTTAACCACTTAACGAGCGCCCACGGCATATGTACGTTGGCAGAATGGCTCGTACAGGCACAATCGCGTACCTGTACGTTGCCTTTAACTGCCTGCCGTGTGGTCGCGCACGCTGGCGGCGCGCTCGCGACCCTGCCGCCATCCCCGTGAGTCGGACCGCGGGTCCTGCAGACTTGATCACCGCTGGGATCCCCGCAATCGTCTCACGGAGGGATGGAGCGGGGAGATGTTAGTGTAAACGCAACATCTCCCCGCTCGCCTACTGACACTGTCACCGATCTCCGCTCTGTGTAATCAGAGCGGAGATCGGTGACGTGTCACTCGTAGCCACGCCCCCCTAACAGTAATCACTCCCTAGGGCACACTTAACCCCTTCAGCGCCCCTAGTGGTTATCCCCTTCACTGCCAGTGTCATTTTTACAGTAACCAGTGCATTTTTATAGCACTGATCGCTGTGAAAATGACAATGGTCCCAAAAATGTGTCAAAAGTGTCCGAAGTGTCCGCCACAATGTCGCAGTCATGAAAAAAAAATCGCTGATCGCCGCCATTACTAGTAAAAAATATTTTTTATAAAAATGCCATAAAACTATCCCCTATTTTGTAAACGCTCTAACTTTTGCGCAAACCAATGAACGGCAATTGCGATTTTTTTTTTTTTTTTTTTTTACCAAAAATATGTAGAAGAATACGTATCGGCCTAAACTGAGATTTTTCTTTTTTTTTTTTTTTTTTATAGTTTTTTTTTTTTTTTTTTGGGGGGGGGGGGGATATTATAGCAAAAAGTAAAAAATATTGATTTTTTTTTTTCAAAATGGTCGCTCTATTTTTGTTTATAGTGCAAAAAATAAAAACCGCAGAGGTGATCAAATACCATCAAAAAGCTCTATTTGTGGGGAAAAAAGGACGTCAATTTTGTTTGGGAGCCCGACCGCGCAATTGTCAGTTAAAGCGACGCAGTGCCGAATCGCAAAAACGGGCCTGGTCTTTATGCTGCATATTGGTCTGGGGCTGAAGTGTTTAGGTGATGCTCAATTTGGTACTAAGGGGCCCAAAGTGTGCCAAGAAAACATCCCCCACACATTACACCCCCACCCCCAGCCTGAACCGGTGATACAAGGCAGGACGGATCCATACTTTCATGTTGTTTACACCAAATTCTGACCCCACCATCTGAATATCGCAGCTGAAATGGAGACTCTTCAGACCAGGCAACGTTTTTCCAGTCTTCTATTGTCCAATTTTGGTGATCCTGGGAGAATTGTAGCCTCAGTTTCCTGTTCTTAGCTGACAGTGAGTGGCACCCGGTGTGGTCTTCTGCTGCTGTAGCACATCCGCTTCAAGGTTGGATGTGTTGTGCGTTCAGAGATGGTATTCTGCATACCTTTTGGATGTAACAAGTGGTTATTTGAGTTACTGTTGTCTTTTTGTCATCTGGAACCAGTCTGCCCATTCTCCTCTGACATCAACAAGGCATTTATCTCCACACAACTGCCGCTCACTGGATATTTTCTCTTTTTCAAACCATTCTCTGTAAACCAGAGAGATGGTTGTGTGTGAAAATCCCAGAAGATCAGCAGTTTTTGAACTGCTCAGACCAGCCCGTCTGGCACCAACAATCATGCCACGTTCAAAGTCACTTAAATCCCCTTTCTTTCCCATTCTGATGCTCGGTTTGAACTTCAAGTCGTTTTCACCAAGTCTAGATGCCTAAATGCATTGAGTTGCTGCCATGTGATTGGCTGATTAGCAAGTTGTGTTACAGAGGAATTGAACAGGTCTACCTAATAAAGTGTCTGGTGAGTGGATGTGGACAGGCAGGAGTGTTTTTTTCAGGTACAATTGATATTCCGGAAGCAGCGATCTCTCCCCTCTGCCTAGACCTCCTACATTGTTACACACAAAGTGAGATTGGGGACCTCAAACTTTGATGCATTTTTGGAAAGTGTTTTTTTTTTTATTGTTTACAATAGAATTATTTGCTTTGAAGTGTATGTCCAACCAAAACATTTTTACTAGAACGGTGAAGGATTAGGACCCCTGCTGGGGTTTTACCTCCTATATTGGGCTCCATTGGAGAGATTTCCCCTGACTTCCTGTCCTGACAATGTAATGATCGGATGGAATGTGAGGGGAATTCTCCAATAGCAGCACAGACAGAAATAAAACGGTTTTCCTTTAGAGTAGGGGCAGGCTGGAACCTCTGTCAGATTAGATGTTCTGTGCCCGTTGGGGAGTTTTTAGCAACAGACACTGAGTGGCAAAAGCTGCCTACATCCTAACAGAGGGTCATTAGGTGGCAGAAGCTTCCTGCGCCCTAGCAACAGACACTAGGTGGCAGAAGCTTCCTGCACCCTAGCAACGGAAGGACACTAGGTGGCAGAAGCTTCCTGCACCCTAGCAACGGAAGGACACTAGGTGGCAGAAGCTTCCTGCACCCTAGCAACGGAAGGACGCTAGGTGGCAGAAGCTGCCTATTTCCTATTATCGGAAGAACGCTAGGCGGCTTCTGTCTATCAAAAGTGAGTAAATGCACTCTATTGCTGCTGCCTGCATCTTGGCAACATAAGGACTATAGGTGGCAGAAGCTGCTTACATCCTAGTAACAAAAGGAAAATAGGTTTCAGAAGTCGCCTGCATCCTAGCAACAGAAGGACAATAGGTTGCAAAAGTCAAATGCGCCCTAGAAACAGGCCACTAGGTGGCAGAAGCCATTTGCGTCTTGGCAACAGAAGCATACTAGGTAGCAGATGTCATCTTGTTTTCTAGTAACAAAAGGACACTTGGTGTAAGAAGCGTCCTGCACCCTAGCAACAGAAGGACACTTGGTGTAAGAAGCGTCCTGCACCCTAGCAACAGAAGGACACTAGGTGGCAGAAGCTTCCTGCACCCCTAGCAACATAAGGACACTGGGTGGCAGAAGCTTCTTGTGTCCTAGCAATTTAAGAATAGGTGGCAGAAGCATTCTGCATCCTTGCAAAAGAGAACACTAGATGGCAAGCTGCCCGTGTTCTAGCAACAGAAGGACACTAGGTGTCAGAAGCTGCCTATTAGACATGTGCAATTCGTTTAGTTTTTAATTAGTTTTTCACGAATTTAGAGAAATTCGTTAATTTTTCAATTTCCGAATTTTCAGATTTTCTAATTTCCGAATTTCCGAATTTTTCAATTTCCGAATTTCGGATTTCCGAATTTTTCAATTTACGGATTTTTGGATTTCCGAAATTTTTGAATTTCGGAAATTCGAATATTCGAATTTTCGGAAATTCGGAATTGCAAAATTCAAAAATCTAAAATTCGAAAATGGGAAATTTGGAAAGTTGAATTTCTGAATTCCGAATTTTTAGAATTTCCGAAAATCGGAAATTAGTTTTTTTTGCTTTTTTTGGAAATCCTAAAAATTCGTTGTTTTCGTTTTTATTTGTTTTTTTTGGAAGTTCGGAAATTCGAAAATTCGGAATTCCGAATTTCCGAAAAAAGCAAAAAAACTAAAACGAAAAAAACGAATTTTTCGGCAGTGCACATGTCTACTGCCTATTTTCTAGTAACGGAAGAAAGCTAGGCGGCTACCATCTTTTAAAAGTGAGTAAATGCACTCTATTGCATCTGCCTGCATCTTGGCAACAGAGGGACAATAGGTGGGATAAGCAGTCTGCATCCTTGCAACAGAAGGACAATAGGTTGCATAAGTAACGTGCCCAATGGGTAGCAGAAGCTGCCTGCATCCTAGTAACAAACAATAGGTGACAAAAGTCGTCCGCACCCTAGCAACAGAACGACACTAGGTTACATAGGTTGAAAAAGACACCAAGTCAATCTAGTTGGCAGAAGCCATTTGCGTCTTGGCAACAGAAGCATATTAGGTAGCAGATATCCTTTTGTGTCCTAGCAACTGAAGGACATTAGGTAGCAGAAGCCATTTGCATCATAGCAACAGGAGAATTCTAGGTAGATTCCTTCAATCGCTGGCAATGATGACTACACATTGTTGGCCCTGAGCAGCAGATGTTGCTAGTAGAGGCCTTTTATGCTGTAATGTTGCACTAATGTTACTAAAAACGTACAGTACACAGAGCACTTTTATTATGCAGGAGTTGTTTATATTCTTTCTATTCCATTCTATTCTATTTTTTCTTTTATATTCTACTCCTATTCTGTTCTATTTTATTCAAAATTATTCTATTTGAAATTCGAATTTAGGAACATGGTTATATTCTTTCTATTGTTTCCATTATATTCCATTGTTTTTTTCCATTTTTATTCTATTTAAATTTATTCTATTCGAATTTTGGAAGATGGTTATATTCTTATCTCTTCCATTCTTTTCATTTTTTTTTTTCTTTTCTATTATACTTTATTCTTTTCTATTTAATTCAAATTTATTCCATTTGAATTTAGGAAGATGGTTATTTTTCTCTTATCGTCCATGGACCGACGCAGCTCTCATACTGATTACATGTGGGTATATGTCCCTGCTCGCAGGAGATCGCAAGAGAAGACCTAGGCAGAATGTTAGAGGTTAAAACATTCTAGAACAAGCCAGAGCTGAACAGCCCCACCCAGGGGGGCGGTCCTTCCGGACATTACCCTTCCACCTGCAGCTAATCAGCCTCAGTTTTTTTCTGCCTAGCAGAAGGAGAAGACGTGGCTCTCAGGAGCCAGTCTCCTGGAAGATTTTACTTTTTGATTTTTATTCCTTTGGGAATGTTATTTTATTTTTGAGTCAACTGTCGGCTGGGCAACAGGTTGGGTACACTAGTATCCTCGTAGTCTTCCCTGTCCGACCATCGAGCGTGCTGATCCTCGCCTTGCGTGCGTGAGACTCAGTTCACGACATACCCCATGACTCCAGGGGTGGCCGGGTTGCTTTCATGCTCCCGCGGTCCTCTCAAGATTGAACAGTACTTGACTGACTGTATCTCTCGCGGTGGACCGGGCCGACAGCTACGCAGTACGACTCTGTGATAGGTCTGTCTGAAACAAGCCAGTGGGTCCCTGAAAGGGACGGGTAAGTAGTCTCTCCTACTGCAGGTGAGTACATGCTGGCTGTGTTTCTGTGTGTGGGGGTTTCTCCCTGCCCCCCCCCCTGTTATGCTGCTCTCTGCACCCTGTACTGGTGCTGTGCTGTGGGGTGCTTGGGGGTCACTCTGGCCTGGTTGGGCGCTCATGTCTGCAGTTTTTTCTGGTGTGTGAGGTGATTATTGCGTGCGCCATTGGCGCTGTTTGAGGTGGTTATTGCGTGCGCCATTGGCGCGCATTAGAGCTTTGAATTTTGCGCTCGGCAGCCATCTTGGCGTTAAGTGGCACAGTTATAGCTGCGGACGGCGGCCATTTGCTTGTGGCCGCCGCGCATTTATTTCTGGCGGCGGCGCGAATCCCCTCACAATCTCCTCACAGACTGAGCTGTCCTTAAGGGTTGGTGGGTCCTCCCGGGTATCCCCTCCTCAGCGTAGCCAGTGGGTGGACTGTATATTCACTGTATAGTGTATAAGGTCTCAGAGGGTGGCGTTTATGGAGTCTGATACACCTGCTCTCCACACATGCCTGGGGCAACTGGTAGTGCTGCACAGTTAAACATGTTCATATGTTTCCTGCACCTGCGGTCCTTATGGACCAGTTGTCAGCAGTCCTGGAATCATTCCTGTCAGAATGGAAGCGGTGTGCGAGCAAAAGGAGCTATAAGCCCCCTCCCCCCACAAAAATCTTTAGTGAAGGAGTGCTCTGAGTCAGATATGGGCCTAGCTAATGTGCTCAGGACCCTACCTCTGACTATTTAATGTTCATGAACAGGACATTCCCTTGTGAGGAAGACTCCAGTTCTGTGTCAGTGAATGACAGGGCGCTTGTAAGTGATCTCATTGATGATGTGAGAATCACACTCAGGCTGAAATTGCTGTGACAAGCTTTTCTTTTACACAGTTTCCTCAGTTTTCCTCACACGCTGCCTCAAGAGCAGCATGGATGAGGGAGGACTTTATTCATTTATGTCTCTAATCCCTGTGAGCCTTATGTGTGATACCTGAGGTAACATTTCCCGCCATTTCCTGGGGAATGATTTGAGCTCTGACAGACACACGGTCTGAGGATCAGAGGTTAACTGTTACCTGTATGCTGCTTCAGCAGCACTGTCAAGCAGGTTGGAATGATACAGAGAAGATTATGCGCCTCTGCGCCATAACTTAAACTCATCCTATACCTCTACACTGCATACATTCACAGTGTATGTATGTGTTATTGGTCTCTGTGTCTGCATGGCTGTCCCCACGTTCCAATGCTGTGTTTCAGTGCCATACATGATATAAACGTACAAAATATGTTTATGCACGACTCCAGATACATTCACAGTATATGTATGTATCATACTCTCTGGGTTGGCGGGGGCTCCGGTGTCCTCCCGCACTCTCATGGTATGTGCGCTTCAGCTCTCTGCACAGTATAGACATGTTCAATATGTTTATTGCACATATTATTCATATTTACAGTATGGGTATACTGTTTGCGTGGGGTTCCTCCGGGTACTCCGGTTTCCCCCCACGCTCCAATGGAAATGCACAGCATAAACATGTGCAATATTATGTTGATTCACATGCTATCATTCCTACACGGTATCTGTGTGCTGTCTGTGTGGAGTTCTTCCGAGTGGGCGCTTCGGCGCTATGCACAGTCTAAATTTGTGCGATTGGACCTACCCGGTATGTCTTTGCAGTCTGCATGGGTTTCCGCCCACGCTACATGACATGCATGCCTTTGGTGCAATACGCGATGTAAACATACACATTATGTTTATACACTACACTAAATACATTCACAGTAGTTGTAGGTATTGCATTCTCTGAGTATGCGTGGGGTACTTCGGTTCCTCCCACGCGCCAACGGTGTGCGCGCCTTCGGTGCTTTGCACACATGAGCTTGTGCAAAAGGTTTAGCACACACACTATAATACCTATACGGTATGCGTATGCAGTCTGCGTGGGTTTCTGCCCATGCTACATGACATGCATGCCTTTGGTGCAATACACGGTGTAAACATACACATTATGTCTATGCACTACACTAAATACATTTACAGTAGTTGTAGGTATTGCATTCTCTGAGTATGCGTGGGGTACTTCGGTTCCTCACACGCGCCAATGGTGTGCGCGCCTTCGGTGCTTTGCACACATGAGCTTGTGCAAAAGGTTTAGCACACACACTATAATACCTACACGTTATGCGTATGCAGTCTGCGTGGGTTTCTGCCCATGCTACATGACATGCATGCCTTTGGTGCAATACACGGTGTAAACATACACATTATGTCTATACACTACACTAAATACATTTACAGTAGCTGTAGGTATTGCATTCTCTGAGTATGCGTGGGGTACTTCGGTTCCTCCCACGCGCCAACAGTGTGCGCGCCTTCGGTGCTATGCACACATGGGCTTGTGCAAAATGTTTAGCACACATACTATAATACCATACACGGTATGCGTATGCAGTCTGCATAGGTTTCATCCGGGTGCTCAGGTTTCTCCCCTGCGTTCCAATGGTGTGCGCATTCTCAGCGCTATGCACAGTATAAACATGTGCGATTTGTTTATTCGCAGGCTAACATACCTACACGGTTGTGTACGCAATCTGTGTGCCTGGTTTACGTCCAGGCCCCGATGATGTGCACGCCTTCGTCGCTGGCACAGTATATACGCGTTTAATAGGTTTATCCACAAATACTAAACTACATACGCCGTATGTGGTGGTATTATGCTCTTTGTGGCTGGGTGGGTTTCCTCCCACACTCTCCATTTGTGCGTTTGACGCAATACATAGTATAAACTATGTGTTTGCACAATCGGCACCTATCCATGGGTAGCTGCTGGATGGAGCATTGTCGCAAGGATCCCTGGTTTCAGGGGTATCACTTTCCACCTCCTTTCAGTGGTGATCAGAAGCGCTGGCTTGGACTGTGTTCGCCAGGCTGGGGTTGGCGTTGCGCCCGTTAGTGGCTGCGTCTCTGGCATTTTTTGTAGCTCAATGACTGGGCAAAAGCCTCTGCTTCAGTCATCAGTCGTCTAGCAGGTGCACTACAACTGCTTTACCCTTTAGGGTCTCTGTGCCCGGGGTGGGTTTGCGCCACCTGTGGAGGCTGAAGTACTAGTCCTCTGACCGAGTTTCTAGGGAAGTTCCGTCAAGTTGCCTTGGCCAACATTTGAGGCACCCTGTACACTGGGGCCTCCCTTCTCCGATACATTGCGGAGTCTCTTTGGGATTTTCATACGTCTCGCTGCAAGACGGTCCTGTCGGCCGTGTGCATTGCAGGCGAAGGGTCCTTGCATCCGGAGGTGTTTCCACCTTCTTTACCGGAGGTGGGGCACCGGAAGTGGACCTTGTGGCCTCTCGACTCACTCGCAAGGTGGCAAGATCGTGGTCAGGTCCAGGGACCCCTGGGCGGATGCGTTAGACGCGTTGGAAGCCCGTGGGGGCAGTATCGCCTGATATATGCTTACCCTCTGCTACTGTTGTTGCCTCGCCGGCTTCGCAGAGCATACTTCATCCTGCTTTACAGTCCTTGGCTTTAATGGCATGGCTGTTTAAAGCCAGGTGCTAAAGGACCAAGTTCTCTCGTATTCGGTCATCTCTTCTATGTTGTTGACACGGGAATCTTCCTCCAGAAAGATATCTCACCGTACCTGGAAGGCTTGCATCGCTATGTGCGAGGAACTGGAGTGGCATCCTCGGATGTTTTCCGTTCCCAGGATTTTGCTGTTCTTACAGCGTGGTGTGACCCAAATGCTGGCCTTGCATACCTTTTTTTTTGAGGGTCGGATTTCGGGCCGGACTGTCTTTTTCAACGACCGCTGCCGGGCCATTCCTTGATTAGCACCTTTTGGGCAGGGGGTTCGCCATGTGGTCCCCCCTGTCAAGCCTCCTCTCCCTACTTGGGATCTGATTTTGATGCATCTCGGTTCTCCAAGAACATCCCTTTGACAATATCAGAGAGATTCCTCTCTTGACCTTGTCCCGGAAGTTGGCCTTATTGGCCATTGCTTCGGTTAGACGGGTGTCTGAGTTGGCAGCCTTGTCTGGCAAGTCGCCTTACTTGGTCCTCCATAAGGATATGTTGGTGTTGCGCCCAAGACCATCCTTCTTTTCTAAGGATGGTCTTGGCCTTTCACCTTAAGAAGGACATTGTTCTTCCGTCCTTGTGTCCTCACCCATCGCTTCCCTGAGAGTTTGCGCTTCCTGCATTAAGATGGGTACAAGCCTTACGAGTGTACCTGTCTGCTACTGTTTCCATTCGGAAATCTGTGTCTGGTCCAAAACCGGGCCGAGCGGTGTCGTCTGCCACCGTCTTTAGGTGGATCAGGCAGACCGTCATACAGGCCTATGCCCTTAAGGGGCGGGCGCCTCCCTTTCCGGTTGCGGCGCATTCCACCAAGGCAATTGGTGCTTCCCGGGCCTTCCGACATCAAGCGTCGGTTGCACAAGTGTGCAAGGCGACGACCTGGTCGTCCGTTCATACCCTTTCAAAGTTCTACACGGTTGATGTGGCTGCATCTTCGGATGCTTCCTTCGGCCGCAAAGTGTTGTCTAATGTTGCAACTCCTCCGTTGAGGGGCTCTGCTGGTTTGGAGTGAAGTTTTGGTTGTTCCTTACTTTTTTTGCTCCCACCCTTTTCTTATACTGCTTTGGGACGTCCCACATGTAATCAGTATGAGAGCTGCGTCGGTCCATGGACGATAAGAGAAAATAGGATTTTTGTACTCACCGTAAAATCCGTTTCTCTGACGTCCATGGACCGACGCAGCACCCACCCTTCCTTTTAAGTTTGTACTGCTTTGTTACGAACTGAGGCTGATTAGCTGCAGGTGGAAGGGTAATGTCCGGAGGGACCGCCCCCCTGGGTGGGGCTGTTCAGCTCTGGCTTGTTCTAGAATGTTTTAACCTCTAACATTCTGCCTAGGTCTTCTCCTGCGATCTCCTGCGAGCAGGGACATATACTCACATGTAATCAGTATGAGAGCTGCGTCGGTCCATGGACGTCAGAGAAACGGATTTTACGGTGAGTACAAAAATCCTATTTTTTCTAATATATATATATATATATATATATATATATATATATATATATATATATATATATATATATATATATATATATATATATATATATATATCCTTTTTTTTTTTTTTTTTTTCTATTCAATTTTGGGGGAATGGTTTTTATTCTATTGTTTTTTCTATTCTTTTTTCTATTCAAATTTATTCCATTAGAATCCAAATTTATTCTATTTGAAATTTGATAGAAGGTGGTTCTTTTTTTAATCCTATTCTATTTTCTATTCTTTTCTCTTCTATTTTTTTGTTTTCTATTTGAATTTGAATTTCAAATTTAAGAAGAACAAGGACAAGGGGGTGGGTAGGAGGGGGAGCTTCCCCGGGTGCAGAGAAGCAAGGGGGCAAAGAAAAGACGTAGGGCGGTGCACCCATTCTACGGCATGTAGTAACAATGGGGGAGGGGACGCAATTTTGTATCCTTGCCCAGGGCACTGGATGACCCTATCTCAGTACTGGCAGTAATGGGTAAATGGATTGCATATTGGATGCCGTTACCATAAATATTTACGTGGAATTTCTATTTTGTTTCAGAGGAATTTAATCCGTTAAGCGTTGTTCCCGTAACAACAGGTGAAGCCACACACACACTCAGACACGTCCCTTATACAAACACTTCCCATCATCTTACAATAGCAATGACTGCTTTTTTGGACCTGTGTAGCTTGGCATCTTTCCTGCTGATGTAACTCTACCACCTTCTCAGGGAGTGTATCCGAATTTTAAGCCGTGACTATGTTTACATAAGTAAGGCATTGATGGGGTGGAGTGCGGTGAGTGTTGCTCTGCAGTTTTTTTGGTTGCAGTTCCTTGGGGCACCTCGGGACTCCATCTCTGTATTCACATGCTTTTCCACCAACCAAAGTGTTACCTTGTACTGGCAGCCAGATGAGCTGTTGTGACGTCCCCTCTAGGGACATCTATTGGCCCTGGTTCACACGAGTGCCGCTTTAAAATGGCGCTACTTCATTGCGATTTCAAAGCCACAGATCAAACTCGCTCATCCACGTCTTTATGGACCTTGCTTTTGTGCATTGGTGGGCAGTCATGTTGGAACAGGAAGGGGCCGTCCCCAAACTGTTCCCACAAAGTTGGGAGCTTGAAATTGTCCAAAATGTCTTGGTATGCTGACGCCTTAAGAGTTCCCTTCACTGGAACTAAGGGGCCAAGCCCAACCCCTGAAAAACAACCCCCCGCCATAATCCCCCCCCCCCATAATCCCCCCCCCTCCACCTAATGATTTGGACCAGTGCTCAAAGCAAGGTCTATAAAGACATGGATGAGCGAGTTTGGGGTGGAGGAACCTGACTGGCCTGCACAGAGTCCTGACCTCAACCCGATAGAACACCTTTGGGAGGAATTAGAGCGAAGACTGTGAGCCAGGCCTTCTCGTGCCTGACCTCACAAATGTGCTTCTGGAAGAATGGTCAAACATTCCCATCAAAATCAACAATGCAACCATAAGTCCCTCCCCCTCACGCCAGGGTACTAGGTGTAATCCTAGACTCTGACCTGTCATTTCAGCCTCAAGTCCAATCGTTGTCAAAAGTTTGTAGAATTCACCGTAACATCTCTAAAATTCGCACCATTTTAATTAATGAAACCACCAAGCTCCTCCTTCACTCCCTTATCTCTCGCCTTGACTATTGCAACTCCCTTCTCATTGGCCTACCTCTCCATAGGCTTTCCCCTATTCAGTCTATCATGAATGCTGCTGCCAGACCAATCCCTACACTGGCTCCCGATCACCCAGCAAATTAAATTCAAAATACTAACCACAACCTACAAAGCCATTCACAACACTGCCCTGAGCTACAACACCAATCTTGTCTCCAAACATATCCCAACCCGTCCTCTCCGCTCTTCTCAAGACCTCCTACTGTCAAGCTCTCTCGTTTCCTCCTCCCATGGTCGTCTCCAGGATTTCTCCAGAGCCTCTCCCATCCTCTGGAACTCTCTACCTCAACATGTCCGGCTATCCCCTACTCTTGCTACCTCCAGGCGATCCCTGAAAACTCAGGCTTCCCTGAAGAGATATCGCACCTCACAATCTTTTACCACTTCCATCAGCTCATTCCCCACAGTTACAACCTTTTGTACCACCTGCCCCACCCTATTAGATTGTAAGCTCTTCTGAGCAGGGCCCTCTTAATCCTCTTGTATTTTATTGTATTATAACTGTATTGTCTCCCTTTTATATTGTAAAGCGCTGCGTAAACTGTTGGCACTATATAAATCCTGTATAATAATAATTCACCCATAGACACTCCTAAACCTTGTGGACAGCCTTCCCAGAAGAGTTGAAGCTGTTATAGCTGCAAAGGGTGGGCCAACCCAATATTAAACCCTACAGACTAAGACTGGGATGCCATTATAGTTCATGTAGGCAGGTGTCCCAATACTTTTGACAATATAGTGTATGTGGCACCACTCCATGGCCCAACAGGGCTTGCCTAAAGACCTTCTATATATGGAATGCACCTCTACACAGGGACACAAATGCATTTACTTGAAGAAGCCAACTGTAGAGATATTCATGTATCAAAGTGCCACCTTATATATGTAGCAATACCCTCTTCAGGGCCGCTGGTTAGTTTGGGGTTTTGCACGTTACCTCTTCAGCTGCGTTGTCCGGGTAGGAAAGTCTGTAGTAATGCAATGTCCACACAGATGTAAAACCTCAAACAGTTAAGCCCTGTACACACGATCGGTTTTACCGATGAAAACAGTCCGATGGACTTTTTTTAATCGGACAAACCGATCGTGTATGGGCCCCATCGGTCTTTTTTCCATCGGTGTTAAAAAATAGAACGTGTTTTAAATTTATCCGATGGAAAAAAAAAACGATGGCAAATTACTATCGTCTGTGGGGAACTCCATCGGATAAAAAAACCTACGCATGCTCAGAATCAAGTCGACGCATGCTCAGAAGCATTGAACTTCATTTTTCTTGGCTCGTCTGAGTGTTTTTTGTCACAGCGTTTGGGACAATCGTTTTTTTGACTGATGGTGTGTAGGGAAGACTGATGGATTTACGATGGAAAAACCCATCGGTTTAAAATCCATAGGGAATCCGATCGTGTGTACAGGGCTTTAGGCTTTATTTTTCTTATGCAATAAACGTTGAGAAGTAGAAGGTATAGAAGAGTAGGGGAAGGTTCAGGCACTCGCCACAAAAGTTGACAAAGGTAGAAGAAGTTCAAAGTCACTCACCACTCTCAATGTTAGAGTGGGTATTGGTCACCCGGATAGTCCCCTCTCACATGACCTAGCAGCCGGAGTGACACACGAATCAGCAACAGGCCAATCTCTGTCACAGACTGCCCAAGATGAAGAAGGTCTCTGCCGCAGACCTTTTTAAAGTCGAGCAAACGGATAGTCCAGGAATCCTCTGCCACAGGATTTTAAAGTCTCAAACTTCCAGCCGTGCAGTTAAAGGGCCTTTAAGCCAATCCGGCGAACTGTAGGTCTTGTAATATAGCGGATCCCTCCTTGACAGTCACCAGGCCTCACCCGAGACAGCAGCACCTTGCTGGTCTCCTCCAGGGCAGGTCCTCTCCTGGGTCTCCTTCATTAAGATGCTGCTTCCCCATTTGGACGGACAGCTTGGGATCCCTTCTCCGAATGTAGGCCCCAGCCAGACTAGCTGGGCCTACTAAGCAGCGATGCAGCCTCGGGCCAACGTGGCCCCGAGACCAGGACCACACACACCTCGCGCCCGGAGGGCTGCGGGGCGAGAACTAACCCCAATCAATGGCGTCTGCCCCTTAAGTATCCCCTCCCAGCAGGCACAGCGGGTCGACCACTCCCACTGTACCATTGCCGAAAAGGGCCACTCAATGCAATATGGCTTGCCAGTGTTCCAACAGGTGCCTGAGGTGGTAACGCCACCTACAGGCAATAAGGTAAAAATACTGTCGGGCAAACCACAGCTGAAGCAGAGGTAAAATTAAATGCAATTCAACCGTCTGAGCCCAACTACTGGCTCAGACATCCCTCTAAATTTAAATCGCATCCCAACCTTTTTGGGTGGGCGCTACATATACATCAATGGATCCATGAAGGAAGTTCTTTCATTTTATCAAACTTTGACGTTGGAGCTTTTTGCCTTTATGATCGCATAAAATGGAAGAACTTTCCTTGTGGATCCCTTTGCCTCACTTGGTTTCTTTAGAGGCCAGTTGTTCAGAATTCATAGACAAAGGTGCCACCTTCTATACATCGATGGATCCATTATCGAAAAGTTCTTTCATTGTATGAAACCTTTACATTGGAGCATTTTGCTTTGTGGCATGAAATGCAAGAACTTTCCTTGTTGGATCTGTTTTGATGTGTATATAATATTGTACCCTTGTCTATGAATATCTATACAATTTTGGCTTCTACACCAAGTGAGGCAATGGATCCATCAAGAAAAGTTCTTTCATTTTATCAATCCCAAGACAAAAAGCTCAATGTAACGGTTTCATAAATTGAATGAACATTCCTTGATGGATCCGTTGATGTGCATGCGGTGGCAAACGAAGCCTAGTCCATATATTCCATATACAGTACATAATAGTATTGATACTTCACCCATCACAAGGCAATATATTTTGGTGTAAAGTTTATGGCAAACAAAATCAAGTCCATATATTCCATGTAAGCATATGATGATATAGTCACTTCACCCATCCTTGGATAGTAGTCCTCAATAGCAGATGAGAGGGAGAAAGGATGAAGGTGCCACCTTGTATACATCTGTGGATCCATCATGGAATATTAATTAATAGACGCGATCACAAAGCAAAATGCTCTAATGTAGAAGTAGTAGCAAATAGAGGCTTCTTCTGCTTGAGGACGTCGTAGCAGTGTCATCCAGCAGTGCTGAGTATTTCCGGAGAGGAGAGTTGGGCAGAGGAATGAGCAGAGTTCTCCAGCAGTGCAGAGTATTTCAGGAGAAGAGAGTTGGAGGAAGGTGCAGAGTCCTCCAGCAGAGCTGAGTATTTCAGGAGAGGAGATTCAGATAAAGGAAGGAGCAGAGTCCTCCAGCAGAGCAGAGTATTTAAGGAGAGGGGCATTGGAGGGAAAAAGCAGAGTCCCCTAGCACTGCAGAGTATTTCAGGAGAGGCGAGTTGGAGGAAGAGGCGTTCTCCAGCAGAGCAGAGTATTTCAGGAGAGGAGAGTTGGAGGAAGGAACAGAGTTCTCCAGCAGTGCAGAGTATTTCAGGAGAGGAGATTCAGATAAAGGAAGGGGCAGAGTCCTCCAGTAGAACAGAGTATTTAAGGAGAGGGGCATTGGAGGGAAAAAGCAGAGTCCCCTAGCACTGCAGAGTATTTCAGGAGAGAAGAGTTATGGAGGAATGAGCAGAGTTCTCCAGCACTGCAGAGTATTTCAGGAGAGGAGAGTTGGAGGAAGGAGCAGAGTCCTCCAGCAGTGCAGAGTATTTCAGGAGAGTTGGAGGAAGGAGCAGAGTCCTCCAGCAGAGCAGAATATTTCAGGAGAGGAGAGTTGGAGGAAGGAGCAGAGTCCTCCAGCAGAGCAGAGTATTTCAGGAGAGGAGAGTTATAGAGGAAGGAGCAGAGTCCTCCAGCAGTGCAGAGTATTTCAGGAGAGGAGAGTTATAGAGGAAGGAGCAGAGTCCTCCAGCAGTGCAGAGTATTTCAGGAGAGGAGAGGTAGAGGAAGGAGCAGAGTCCTCCAGCAGAGTATTTCAGGAGAGAAGAGATATAGAGGAAGGAGCAGAGTCCTCCAGCAGTGCAGAGTATTTCAGGAGAGGAGAGTTGGAGGAAGGAGCAGAGTCCTCCAGCAGAGCAGAATATTTCAGGAGAGGAGAGTTGGAGGAAGGAGCAGAGTCCTCCAGCAGAGCAGAATATTTCAGGAGAGGAGAGTTGGAGGAAGGAGCAGAGTCCTCCAGCAGAGAAGAGTGTTTCAGGAAGAGGACATAGATGCAGTTTTGCTAATTGAATTGGTAAATGTAATTTTCTTTTGCTCAATTGTCATCTCTGCTTCTCCTCCTGTTTTTCAGACATGTGAGAAGGAATGTCCCGCAGTGACCTCTCTAGAACATTGTGCCCCCCTGTGTGAACGCAGACACATGAGGATGCCGGCCCGTCTCCCTGGATCCCTGCCCAGGGCCGAACCCTTCCAAGCCCTCTGTATCCTGTTCACATGATCTGGCAGAGTCTGTGCATGACCGAGGCTGGACAATGTTCCTGGCAAGGACAGAGAAGCCATATTTCCTCTTGTGTTTGGTCTTCTCACAGCTGCTTTTTGTTTTTCTGCTGTACCGCCGCGGAGCCTCCAGCGTCTTCCAGGGGATATTCGGCTCCAGCTCCACCTGGGACTATTCCAGAACGCATGACGTTTACACCAACCTCAGTTACTTCACACCCGACCCCGAGGCTGTGAGGACCCTCTACTGTCCTGTAAGGTCCCCTATTCTCGGTACGTAAAAAGCTTCAGGGATGAAGGGGATAACTTAAGCAACCATGCAAAATTGTTTTTGTTTTTTTTGGCATTTTAAAACGCATATAAGGTGAGCAATCCTGCCTGACAAGCAATGTGTTCCTCTGTTTAATCAGTATTGTCAACCAGACACCCCTGCCACACTGCATAGCCTGTTCATCACTCAAACTTTGCAGCTTGATATTTATTATATATATATATATATATATATATATATATATATATATTTTATTTTTTATTTTTTTATGGGAGACCATAGCTCTACATTAACAAGGGGATAATCAGATATATTAAGTAAAAGAAAAGACGTGCAAGGTACAAAAAAGGTTACGTTTTTAAGGGTGTGCTTTGTAGGCCCAAGGTTCACAACCGGTTAAAATACAATCCTAATTGTACAGTACGGGGCACAGGCTGAGTATTCATCGACCTTGGGTTATAGGCTGGTGCCTTAGGTCGGTTGGACACTGGAAAGCTTTTGAGGACACGTCCTGGGCATCCACTCAATAACTCCACCCCACACCATGAGTCCTCTGATTTTTGCTAGTGTCCTATGGTGGTGATGGACCTCCTCCTCCCTCCATAGAGAATTCACACTTGGCTAATTAATTTATTATATTTCTTTGCATCTTCAATTAACTTGGCAATCAGCCACAATAAGAGCAGTGCATTCAGATCGGTGTTACCTCTGTCTAACCTTGAGAACCGTATCCAGACCCCACACAGTGAAGATAGTCCATAATATTGTTTCAGGCGCGAGGTCCTGCGTGGGTTCTCACCTCTGCACTTTGTGCGACCCATGTAGGTGGCTGCAGGGTGCTATAGAGGGCCAGAAATACTTTCCCCTCCATAGTCTTTAGTCTGGCCATTCTTAACAAGGGTTCTGTGGATCCCCAAGGTTCCTCCAGGGGTTGCTAAAGGTTCTTTGAGTAGTATGACATTTCTGCCTCTCAGGTAACATCTGACACTAAGGGACATTCTCCCCACTGATCACCATTGTAAGGGACATTCTTCCCACTGATCACCAATGTAAGAAACATTCTTCCCACTGACCCCCAATGTAAGGAACATTCTTCCCACTGATCACCAATGTAAGGGACATTCTTCTCACTGATCACCAATGTAAGGAACATTCTTCCCACTGATCACCAATGTAAGGGACATTCTTCTCACTGATCACCAATGTAAGGGACATTCTTCTCACTGACCACCAATGTAAGGAGCATTCTTCCCACTGATCACCAATGTAAGGGACATTCTTCTCACTGATCACCAATGTAAGGAGCATTCTTCCCACTGATCACCAATGTAAGGGACATTCTTCCCACTGATCACCAATGTAAGGGACATTCTTCTCACTGATCACCAATGTAAGGAGCATTCTTCCCACTGATCACCAATGTAAGGAACATTCTTCCCACTGATCACCAATGTAAGGAACATTCTTCTCACTGATCACCAATGTAAGGAACATTCTTCTCACTGATCACCAATGTAAGGAGCATTCTTCCCACTGATCACCAATGTAAGGGACATTCTTCTCACTGATCACCAATGTAAGGAGCATTCTTCCCACTGACCACCAATGTAAGGGACATTCTTCCCACTGATCACCAATGTAAGGGACATTCTTCCCACTGATCACCAATGTAAGGAGCATTCTTCCCACTGATCACCAATGTAAGGGACATTCTTCTCACTGATCACCAATGTAAGGAGCATTCTTCTCACTGATCACCAATGTAAGGAACATTCTTCCCACTGATCACCAATGTAAGGAACATTCTTCTCACTGATCACCAATGTAAGGAGCATTCTTCCCACTGATCACCAATGTAAGGGACATTCTTCCCACTGACCACCAATGTAAGGAACATTCTTCCCACTGATCACCAATGTAAGGGACATTCTTCTCACTGATCACCAATGTAAGGAGCATTCTTCCCACTGACCACCAATGTAAGGGACATTCTTCTCACTGATCACCAATGTAAGGAGCATTCTTCCCACTGACCACCAATGTAAGGGACATTCTTCTCACTGATCACCAATGTAAGGAGCATTCTTCTCACTGATCACCAATGTAAGGAACATTCTTCCCACTGATCACCAATGTAAGGAACATTCTTCCCACTGATCACCAATGTAAGGGACATTCTTCTCACTGATCACCAATGTAAGGGACATTCTTCCCACTGATCACCAATGTAAGGAACATTCTTCTCACTGATCACCAATGTAAGGAACATTCTTCCCACTGATCACCAATGTAAGGAACATTCTTCCCACTGATCACCAATGTAAGGGACATTCTTCTCACTGATCACCAATGTAAGGGACATTCTTCCCACTGATCACCAATGTAAGGAACATTCTTCTCACTGATCACCAATGTAAGGGACATTCTTCCCACTGATCACCAATGTAAGGGACATTCTTCCCACTGATCACCAATGTAAGGGACATTCTTCCCACTGATCACCAATGTAAGGGACATTCTTCCCACTGATCACCAATGTAAGGGACATTCTTCTCACTGATCACCAGGCTAATGTAATGTGAGCTGTAGATGGAGTAAATATTGGTAGGGTTCCCTGTGACCTGAAAGATATTTTAAGGGTTCCTCCATATTAAAAAGTTTGAGACCGGCTTCCATATTCCAACCCCCGATCATCAGTAAGGGAGGGGGAGGAGTAAGAGCAAAGTTGACTGTAAGTGGGCAATGGGGCTGAAGGTCTCCTGACTTGGTTTACTTCAATCTAAAGTCTCTGCCTTGTGGAGTCTTCTGTTAAAGCCGAATCCCAGCCAGACCACTAACTACACTGATAAAATACATACAGTATATGGGAGCTGTTTACCTGCCAAAGGATTTGTGTTTCTGTCCATCCAGTCCTGAGATTTCCACAGCTGTGCCACATAACAGCCACGTCTAGCATGTCCCTCGTTGGCACATTGCAGCACACCTTTCTGGCTCCTGTGCTGCTTCTCCCTCACCCAGTCTGAGTTCTGCTGTACAGGAAATTGAAAGAGGCTGATACTAACTCAATCTCAGGTACTTTACAACTGCCAGGCCTGGGCCTCCGAGAGTCAGAGAGATTGCCTGGGACCATCTGGTCACCGGTATTCTCTATAGTGAGCTTCCGCCGCTGGCACCCGCCAATCATTTGGTGTAGAGGCAGGACGGCAATCTGCCTATGTAAACAAGGCAGATTGCCGCTCTGTCAGTAGGGAAGGCATTGATCCTGTGTTCCTGCAAAGCAGGGGCACAGATCTATGCCTTCCTCTTAGTAAAAGCACCTCCCACACTGTATACAAAAACACTGGCTAAGCACGCATTTAACCCTTGGATCGCCCCTGATGTTACCCCCTTCCCTGCCAGTGTCATTAGTACAGTGACAGTGCATATTTTTAGCACTGATCACTGTATTTGTGTCACTGGTCCCCAAAAAGCTGACAAAAGTTTCAGTGTCCGATTTTGTCCGCCGCAATATCGCAGTCCTGCTATAAGTCGCTGATCGCCGCCATTACTAGTATAAAAAAAAACCCATAGTTTGTCAGTAACGTTTGAGTAAACCAATGAATACGCTTATTAGGCTTTTTGATTAAAAAAAAAAAAAAATAGCAGAATACATATTGGCCTACATTGATTAAGAAATTTTTTTTTTTTTTTTTTTTTTCACTTTTTTTTTTTTTTTTTTATTGGAAATTTTATTTCAGAAAGTAAAAACAATGTTTTTTTTTTTTTGTTTGTTTTTTTTCCAAAATTGTTTTTATTTTATTTTGTTGTTTGTTTAAAGCGCAAAAAATAAAAGCTGTACAGGTGATCAAATACCACCAAAAGAAAGCTCTATTTGTTGTGGGGGGAACAAAAGGAAATCTATTTTATTTCGGTACAGCGTCACACGACTGCGCAATTGTCAGTTAAAGTAACGCAGTACCGTATTGCAAAATGTGGCCTGGTCATGAAGGGGGGTGGGGGTAAATCTTCCGGAGCTGAAGTGGTTAAAGGGATGCATTTTTCTTGAGATTTTCATGCGCTAAAGGTGCCGATAATGGCCAAACAAAGTCATATTCATTTAAATTTATTAATAAATAATAAACTCAACTATACTACAATTTTATTTATATATATATATTTGAGTATTAGCCGACCCGAATACAAGCCGAGGCACCTAATTTTACCACAAAAAAATGGGAAAACGTATTGCCAGTTTGCCGCCTCACTGTGCCCGTGTACCTTTGTACCCTCTCATGATTCTCAGCAGGGCTGTATGTATAGGAAGTCCACGCCGTCCGCGTCGTCCACATTAACAAAGCCCTTTGTTACAGTGGGTGGCGTGGACTTCCTATACATACAGCCCTGCTGAGAATCATGAGAGGGGACAATGTACAGCGTAATCGGGTTTCCTTCCCTCTTCATCAAGACTGACACTGCGGGAGAGGAGACCCTCACTCGAGTATAAGCCGAGGGGGGGCTTTTTCACCACAAAAAAAATGTGCAGAAAAACTCGGCTTATACTCGAGTATATACAGTATATGTTTGTTTTTGTTTTTTTTAAACCACAAGGGGCCCGCCCTATAGTCGGATGACGGTTACAGCGCGGACCCCAATTGCCGGGAGGACGTCAATAGACGTCCTCCCCTTTGCGCGCGCCCCCTGCAGGGGGCGTGCGCTGTGATCACCGAGTCACTGAGACTCGGGTAATCACGGATCTAAGTAAGGGGCCGGTCCCGGCCCCTTACCACGTGATCAGATGACAGCTGATCACGTGATCAAAAGAAAGCTCGGTAATAGTTTTTTTTTCTCCTCACGCTGACAGCGAGTGAGGAACATCGGTCCCCAGTGGAAGAGGCAATTCTGCCTCATTAGTGGACACACGTACACCCTGCCAGTGCCCACAGTGACCACCAGTGCCACCTGTCAGTGCCAATCAGTACCACCTATCAATGCCACCTAGCAATGCCCACCAGTGGTACCAGACAGTGCCTCATCGGTGCCACCTATAAGTGCTGCCTATCAATGTCACCTACCAGAGTGCTGATCAGTGCCCATCATTGCCACCCATCAGTGCCTATCAATGCCACCTATTGGTGCCAATGATCAGTGCTCACCAGTGCCACCTATCAATGCCCTTCAGTGCCACCTCTGTCACCTCTCAGTGCCCACCAGTGCCGCCCTATCGGTGCCCATCAGTGCAGCCCCATCAGTGCTGCCTATCGGTGCCCATCAGTGCAGCCTCATCCGCGTACATCAATGAAGGTGAAAAATTACCTATTTGCAAAATTTTATAACAAAATATAAAACGGTTTTTCATTCGGTCTTTATTTTTTTTAACAAAAAATAAAAACCGCAGAGGTGATCAAATGGCACCAAAAGAAAGCTCTATTTGTGGGAAAAAAATGACAAAAATGTCATTTGGGTACAGTGTTGTATGACTGTGCAATTGTCATTCAAAGAGTGACAGCGCTGAAAGCTGAAAATTGGTCTGGGCAGGAATGGGGGTTTAAGTGCCCAGTAAGCAAGTGGTTGAAAACTGTCATTTTCGGTTTCAGTCTTCAGCCAAGTGCATCCTGCTTTTTTGTTTTCGGCACCAAAATTTCCATCTATCTATCTCATTAATATTTTACCAAAAAACTGGTAATTATATTGTGTTCGTGTTCACTAAAACTCATTAAGGCCCGGTTCACACTTGTGCGATGCGAGAACCCTGCGAATCCACTGCGGGTTCCCGCATCGCTCCCGACTCGCACAGCAGCTCACACTGCCCGATGCAAACTGCTGGGAAGTGTCATTTATATGTGAACGACACCCCCATTTCAGCTCGCGTATATCGCACTGCGAACTGACAGTTTGGACATGAATCGGATCGCATGGGTGTTCACACCCATGCGATCCGATTCTGGTCCGAACAGAAAAAAGGGTCCTGGGGGGCGTGGCCTGACCGGGGTCTGAACAGGACGTTCTGTGACAGAGCTCCTGCCATCCTTGTGCGGAATCACAAGCATCCACCCTTCAGCGAGTTCATCCTGCTCCCCACAAGGCACCCAACGCGAACCAGACCACCAGACTGCCGCCTGAAGGTAAAATTTCCAGTGTCTGGGGCCGTCTGGAGGAAAGTCCGCGGCTTCGGCCTAACTCCCGGAGCGGCGGCCATCTTGCTACACCCGGCCGCGGCTCCAGCCCTCAATCCTGGCTTCCCGGACCCCCTGTGGCTCAGCTTTTCCCCCACACGGCACCCGGAGCCCACCCTCCATCAGGGACTCCCATCTACGCACCTGCACGGGGGCCTGCAGACAAAAAAACGGCTCTGGCCCTGTGATCGGCGGCCATCTTGCTATACCCGGCCGTGGCTCCAGCGCTTAGTACTGGCATACCAGACCCCCCGTGGCTCGGCTTTTCACCCACACAGCAACCGGAGCCCACCCTCCATCAGGGGCTATCATCTACCCCCCCCCCCCACAGCGGCCGACAGGAGGAAGAGCGGCTCCGGCCCTGTGAACGGCGGCCATCTTGCTTCACCCGGCGGCCACCTTGCCCACCATTCTGCCCCCCTGAGACTGGTGAACCGCCCCTGGAAGCTGGAGCACTCTGGCCGGCCGGGTTGTGACCCCCAGGGATGGATAGCTTGACTTTACTCCCTGACTGATGATAAAATCACAATCCGGGAGGCGCGGCTTAGCAATGGCCGAGTAGAGACGGGCACCGACAGAGTCCCCGGCCTAACCCGATACACCATGGCCATTACCTGCCATTTAACTCATGTGGGCACGGCATGAGCACCCCAAATCAATACAGGACACGCTCGACCTCAAGAGGGACCAGATCCCAGAACTCGCAGACCAGTATTCATAATTTTTTCGAAGGTACACCGAGGCAAGCAACAGGCGCCATAGTAGCCGCTCCACGGGGGCCGCACACGGAACGGAACCCGGGCCTGCCCCAAAGCAATCCGCCAACACCACCGGAGGACCCGTACTACCTTGCAGAGACACCGGCAGCATTCCGTACAGAGATGTCGGACACATCGCAAGGCCGAATAGACGACGACCTCCGCGCCATGCTGCGGGCCCTCCCCACCAGAGCCGACATTGAGGCCTTACCGACAAGGGCCGACATAGAAACGCTGATCCTAAGGATAGAGGAGGCGCACAGCAGGGACATCCAGGAGGTGAAAGCAGAGCTGCTTACAGTGTCGGACCGTGTGACATCTGGAGAGTCACGGGTGTCGGCACTGGAGACACGCATGCAGGCCCTGGAGCAGGCGCAGGTATCACACACGATGAACTCCCAAGACATGCAATTACACCTAGAGGAAATGGAAGACCGCAGCCGCCGCAACAACCTGCGGCTGCGGGGGATACCTGAAGCCACGGGCCCGGAAGACCTGGCGGAGACAGTGACCGCAATATTCCACAGACTGCTGGAGACCCCCCCGCCGACGCTTGAAATCGACAGGGTGCACCGCACACTGGGTCCCAGATCCACCGACCCAGCCAGGCCACGCGATGTACTGTGCCGCCTCCACCGCTTTACAATTAAAGAAAACATACTACGAAAGGCTTGGGAGGCAGGCGCTGTCGACTTTGATGGGGCCAATATCCAGATCTTACCGGACTTATCCAGGGCAACCCTGCAGCGCCGGGCCATGTTAAAGCCAGTATTGGAAAAGGCGAGAAGTAGAGGATGCACCTACCGCTGGGGATACCCCCTGGCGGTAATCTTCCGAACGGAGCAGACCTCCTTCACCCTGAGAACGCCCGCGGACCTGCCGGGATTCTTCTCCTTCATAGGCACAGAACCAGTCCAGGTGCCCAATTGGCTAATGAGGCTACCGAAGGCACCAGGTCGCTCGGGTCCAGCAACGGGCAGATACAACCAACCACCGCGCTCGCAGAGGAACCGAGGCCGATCCCGCTCCAGCACCGCCGCCGCCGCAGTCGATGGTACACGTGAGTCCTGATTACTGCAGAGCTGCCTATACCTGTACCCATTGTTTGTAATGCATAGGCCACTGAACTTACCTTGATGCTGCCCCCCGTTTTCTGCCCCCTCCCCCCCCTCGCTTGCTGCGGAAGACCCGCCGAGGGTCCAGTTCTATGCCCAGGCCACCCCCACGCCTCAGAGTTTGAAGGGGGAGAATGGTCCGCCATGGTGCAGAGATACACACCTACCCCCCTTTTTCCCCAACACTTTGCATACTACAAATCGAGACTCCCACTAAGAGAGAGGCCCTCCACACGGCAGACCCCCCACAGAGCTGAACACAAGGGTTACTCCCCCGGAGTCCTTGCCCTTTTTGCCTTTTTGTTGTCTGGAGGACTGGGGTCACAAAGGGAGAGAAGGACAGTGCGTCCCCCGCGCCCCCCCCCCCCGGGGACACATGCAGGAGAACATACTCTTGCAGCACTGTCCCGGGTGGACTACCGAACCCCAATTTACCTGACCACCAAACTGGAGCACCACCCCTACAGGCGTCATCCTTTGCTCCACAAGCGGAGAACTACACATGTACTTACCTGGCTCCCCCATCATGTCAACTGGGTCATAACCACCTACCCAGAAAGGAGCTAACAGATGACAGGTGTCAAGATACTTTCTAGGTAACAAGACCCACGCCCACAGATGTGGCCCGTGGGGGACCACGGGGAGGCAGAACATATACTGGGTGGTTGCTTGGGAGGAATGGTGGTTTGGACCCCATCAGGGGACAAGATGCAGCCTTGGAGGGTGTTCGGGGGTGGGGGGGGTGCGGTGCCAGACGGAAAGGGGAGTCATAAATGGGGGGGGGGGGGGGACAATGAAACCGCACCAAACTGCTCAGGACCATAAATTATTGTGGGGAATTTCTCTGGCGCGGGTTGGGGGGGGGGTTGGATTATGTGGGGGAATAATTCGTTGACAGATGTAACCTATGCATTTAAGTTAATGTTGTTTCGTTGATACCGTCTTTCTGGTTAAAGTTTTTTCTTTTTGATAACTAGAAAATGAGTAAGTATTGAATTTCCATGTCCTTGTGTTGTTTTTATATATTATAGCCTGAAACGTACAAACCACTATACGATACACCATTGAGCACGTATGCCCACACACTCTTATACAAGCAGAGGCCGGGTGGTCGGGGAGGGACCGGGAGACTCGCAGGGACCCCTGCTGACCTCACCCCCACATAGGACGACGCACGATACCCAGGACACCTGGAGAGCGTCTTTGCAAAAATTTTGCACGCACATTGGAGCACCAGCTAAATTGGTAGGCAACCGCTAGAGGCACTAGGCTTCTGGCGGGCGCATTTCATACCCTTTTAGTACTGGTTGTATATACCTATCTTTCTCTGCTACATTCTTATCTCTATTCTATACCTCTCTCTAACTCTTTACTGTACTTCCCTACCCCCCTCCCTACACCCCCCCCCCCCCACGAACATGGATGACATTACTATTGTCACTTTAAATGCGAAGGGACTCAACATCCCAGAGAAAAGTAGAATGTTACTTAATGATATGCGACGCCTAAAGGCAGACATTGTTCTCTTGCAAGAGACACACTTCCGAGAAAACACACTCCCGATCCTCAGGAATAGATACTTTCCGACGGTGTATCACTCGACCTACAAGGAATCCAAATCGCGAGGAGTTTCAATATTAATTTCAGCCAAAATCCCATGGTCCCTGACAGACATACTGACAGATCCGATGGGAAGATTTCTATTCCTCAAGGGCCAAATTGGGGGCATCAAAATAACACTCGCAAACCTTTACGCCCCAAACACCCAACAAGATACGTTTCTAACAAGACACTTGATCAAACTACAAAACTTTACTGAAGGACAACTAATAGTGGGAGGAGACCTGAATATCCCCCTAATACCCGAGGAGGATACCTCAACAGGGAGTTCATCAACCCCGAGAAACACACGCAAGACCATCCATATAGCACTTCAGAGATCACAGTTAATAGACACGTGGCGCCTCTTTCACCCTGGCGAACGAGACTATACGTACTACTCGCGTCCCCACAACACATATTCGCGAATTGATTACCTGTTGATACCACACAACCAACTTCACGCCGTTAGAAACACCTCACTAGGATCAATCACTTGGTCCGATCACGCCCCAGCTATCCTGAGTTATGCCCTAACAGACTTCCAAAAAAATCAAAGGAATCCGTGGAGGCTTAATGAAAGCCTTCTGAAAGACCCAGACACACTGGCAGAGGTGACAAGGGAAATAACCAACTATTTTCAAACCAATAGCGACTCAGAAAGTGACGAAGGCCTAGTATGGGAAGCACACAAAGCGGTGATTCGCGGAATACTTATAAAACACGGCGCAAGACTAAAAAAACAAAGGACAGCCCAATTGACTTCTCTCCTCAGCAGACTTCACGCCCTAGAAATCAGACACAAGCAAACCCCGACTGACCAGATAGGGAACGAACTGGACGCATTACGCACGCAAGTCACTGACCTGTTAAATTTTAAAGCAAAGACGGCACTACAAATATCACGGAAAAGGATTTACGAGTCAGGCAACAAATGCGGCAGACTACTAGCACAGTCATTACGGGACCAGAGAACAGCGTCATACATACCCTCCATACGCTCGCCATCGGGACAGAAAAGAACCTTACCACAACATATAACACAGGAATTTAAATCCTACTATGAATCGCTCTACAACATATCCAACACGCCACCATCGGTAGAACACCTAACAGATTATATTACTACCTCCCGTATGCCCACCCTCTCCGCTGACACCCGAGATCTGTTAGAAGCCCCTATCACATTATCGGAGGTCCAACTTGCGCTGAAAAGCACTAAAATCGGAAAAGCCCCAGGGCCGGACGGACTCACGCCACACTACTACAAGACACTACTACCAGTATTAGGAGGACGCCTAGTTAATGTGCTTAACGGCCTTACTAAAGGAGGGAAACTACACGCCACCACATTACAAGCACAAATATCCGTCATCCCGAAAGAAGGCAAAGACCTGACCAACTGTGGAAGCTATAGGCCTATCTCCCTACTTAATTCGGACCTCAAACTATTCACCAAAATAATAGCGACCAGAATACAGACTCACCTGCCCCACCTAATACACTTAGACCAGGTGGGATTTGTCCCCACAAGAGAGGCAAGGGACAATACTACTAAGGTCTTGAATCTACTACATACGGTCACCCGCACCCAAACGCCCAGTGTTTTTATGAGCACGGGCGCTGAGAAAGCGTTTGATCGGGTTAGTTGGGCCTTTATGTTTGCCACGTTGCGGCATGTGGGACTGGGAGACAACATGCTAAAATGGATAGCCGCAACCTATGAAAAACCATCTGCCAGAGTGAGGGCTAATGGAGTGCTCTCAGACCCTTTCCTGATTACAAACGGGACAAGGCAGGGGTGCCCGTTGTCCCCCCTTCTATTTGCCCTCACTCTGGAACCATTCCTATGCCACGTAAGACAAAACCCCAACATCTCAGGAGTGAAAGTACAACAAGCACAACATAAGGTATCGGCGTACGCCGACGACCTCATGTTTACACTTACTACCCCCTCAATCTCCCTCCCCAACCTCTTACAAGAATTTAAGATATATGGAGCCCTCTCCAACCTAAAAATTAATTTTACTAAATCCGAGGCGATGGGAGTAGGAATACAACCAGCACAACTTGCACATTTACAATCAGGTTTCCAGTTGAAATGGACGCAGACAGCCCTAAAATATTTAGGTACTTACATCCCTCGCACGCTCCCACGGTTATATGAGCTGAACTTCCCACCACTTTTGAAAACAATCAAAATATTACTTAAAAAATGGCACACCGGTCTACATTCATGGATAGGTCGCTGCAACATCCTCAAAATGATGATACTCCCAAAATTCCTCTATCTTATGCAGGCGATACCTATTCACATTCCCACACTCTACTTCAAACAAATACAAACCATGTTTACAGACTTTGTATGGGCTAAGAAAAGGCCACGACTCTCTTATAAACTCTTGGTTCTACCTAAACAACACGGGGGACTCGCGTTGCCGAACATTCGTACATACTACCAGGCAGTACACCTGGGCAGACTTATAGACTGGTGCAGGCACCAGGAGACTAAGCTCTGGACACAACTGGAGCAACATCAAAGCGAGACTCCACTTGGAAGGGCTCCCTGGTGCTACCCGTCCCTGCCAGCGGAAATCAAGCGACACCCGCTAATAGGAACCACAACACAGGTCTGCGCACGTCTCTTCTTGACGACCCCCATATCATCCCCCAATTCACCCCTCTTCCCCATCTTGGGAAACCCCGAATTTGCACCAGGAATACAGGACGCGGAATTTAAAAGACTGAGAGACGAGGGCACTCACCAGGCCTCCCACTTTAGTACCAATGGTCGTTGGCCCACGTTAACAGAACTTTCAGACGCCACAGGCCCATTTCGGCTGGACTTTTTGAGAGCCAGCCAACTAAGCCACTTCTTACACTCACTGACAACCCACCCGACAACATCCCGTCCCCTCACAACATTAGAAGAACTCTGCAACACATCGGGTACCATAACGCACACGCTCTCACAAACCTACAGCCTGCTAAACGTACCACAAACAGACTTTACCCCACCAGGGCTGACCAAATGGGAAACGGAACTGAATTGCAACTTCAGCACAACTAAGAAACAACGAATAATTAAATACACCCACAAATCCTCGATATGCGCCAAAATCCAGGAGACTAACTATAAGCTACTGTCAAGATGGTACAGAACTCCAGACCTGCTCCACAGATTCTTCCCGACAACGCCGGACCTTTGCTGGCGGTGTCGAGCAGAAAAGGGAACACTGCTGCACATATTCTGGTCCTGTCCTTTACTACATCACTTTTGGAAAGTGGTTCGAGAAGTTATACAAAAATTTACAGACAGCCCCATACCAGTAGACCCCGCTTTCTTCCTACTCCACGCATCAGACACTCCGGAAAAAACATACAAAAAATCGGTAATCAGACACTTGCTAGATGCAGCCAAGGCCTGCATACCGATAATGTGGAAATCCACAAGCCCACCTACCATAGCATCATGGATAGCGAGAGTGGAGGAAATAAGATATATGGAGGACCTCGTCCTCACAGCCCAGCATAGACAAGAGACATTCTCCAACACCTGGCAGTTGTGGATTATCTTCATCTACTCGGCAGAGGGCCAGGCGCTGAAGGGAACCTCAACAGACACACAGAGTTGCACCCCGCCACCGCCAATCCCATCCGATACACAGGACTGAATTACTGATGTCCCATGTTCGTGGGCCCCAGTACCCCCATACCCCCCCCCTATCCACCACCCAACCCATCTTCCCACAACAACTCCCCATCCCCTCTTCTTTTTCTCTTTTTCATATCTTTCTCTATTCTAATATTCTACCTTTAACCAATCCCATCCTAAACTGGGGGGATTTGCTTTACACTCTATTTTCCACCTTTTCTCTAATATAAACAGGAAAAACCAAGGAACTGGGCCCATGTCCCCAGTACTACACAACACGACAACCTCAAGCACAAATACCCTAACGGAGCAAAGGGAACCAACAGGCAGAACTAGACACCTAGGAAGGAACAAGTCGCTGAAACAAAATTAAAGACATCAGAGGTCACGAATAAAGCTAACAATAGCTCAGACATACTAAGTGACAATACACCAGGGAGCGTAATCTCCACCAATTTGTTCACACTCATATGTTTGAACCCTGCTTTTCTTTTCCTTCCTACATCAAGACTATGTGATGTAATGTATTCTGACTGTTTTTGAATAAGTTGTTTGTCTTGATACCCGTACTACTTTGTAATGTATCGACCCGACAGGGTCCCTTTCCTTGTTATAAATAAAAAAATGTAAAAAAAAAAAGAAAAAAGGGTCCTGTGCGTGTTTGGACAGAAAGCGGTTGCGATATCAGCCATACTATCTGTATGGCTGAAATCGCACCGCACAGACATCGCATGTAATGTGAACAGCAGTGCGCTGCCAATTTCCTGCGATGTCTGGGCATCGCACGAGTGTGAACCCGGGACTTGAATTGTATTTTGGAAAAGCGTGAAAAGATAGCTCAAGAATAGAGATACCTGGGGGTCGGACTTTGAAGGCAAAGACACATGAGATAAACAAAAAAATATTTTATTTAAAAAAGACAAGCCAGTAACTATAGTAGAAAAAATTGATTAAAACACTGTATACGAGATGATTGTACAGATGTGGTCCCTGTGTGCGTCTACGCGTTTCGCCGTGAGGCTTCTTCAGGCCGAACAGAGATAGTAGGAAAACACGCCTTACTATCTTGGGAGCAGGAGGGTATAATGTATATTATCCCTTGATCAAAAAGTTTTTTGTATATATTATTTTATAAGCAGGCCCAGAACCGTTGTGAGCGCGGGAACAATTCACATCTCGCAGAAAAACAGGATGAAATTTCCGGTGCTTCTTAGAGCAAAAGGCAGCTAGAGACGAAGACCTTAAGACTCAGCGTACCAGCTGAAATGGCAGTCTGTATGCAGAAAAAGACTGCATGGGGACATCAGTGAGCAAAATTGAGGCTAACAAAGTAATACAACCAAGCATGTATGGGAAACAAGTAGATCCCTTAGATCCAGCCAGAATTATAAGTAGAAAGCAGACCAAGCCCTAGTGGCCGCAGATAATATAACACGCAGATGTCCCCAGGAGACAGCAGGATTTTTTTTTATTTTTTTTTACATGTGAGAAATGTCAGAATTGTTCCGGACTGGAAGTGGTCAGTTTGAATATTTTCTATCTGCCTTGAATTTAGCTTTAAGGCTACTTTCACACTGAGGCACTGGATGCGCTGGCGGTATAGCGGCGCTATTTTTAGCGCCGCTATACCATATTTTTTGCGGGCGATAGCGGGGGGGATTTTAACCCCCGCTAGCGGCCAAAAATGGGTTAAAAACGCCCGCAATAACGCCTCTTTGCGGCGTTTTGGAGGCGCTACCCCATTGATTTCAATGGGCAGGGGCGCTATAGGAGCGCTATTTTTACCGCTCCTATTGCGCCTCAAAGATGCGGCTTGCAGGAGTTTTTGGACCGTCTTGCAAGCGCAACGCTGCAGTGTGAAAGCCCTCGGGCTTTCACACTGGATACAATTGAGCGGCTTTTTTGGGGCGCATTGCAGGCGCTATTTTTAGCGCAATAGCGCCTCAGTGTGAAAGGGGCCTAACGGGTGCAGCTGGTGTGTTTTGGGTTTGTCACTGCTACAGGTTCTCTTTACTTCTCTTCCTTATGTGAGATGAATGGCAAAGCCTAGCAGCTCTGTTTATTAGGTAAGCATCACCCCCCCCCCCCACAGCAATTAAAACAACACAGAGTACTGTGTAAGGGGCTCTGACAGCATCTCCTCCCCCCCCCCCCCCCCAGACCCCCGGGGGGAATCTCCGGCCCGTTCTACCTAAAGTTCACCCTTGTCACCACCATTCCCAGCAGACAGAGGATGTTGGGTGGAGAAGGTCAGAGGGAAGACGGATTATACAGGAGAGAGCCGACCGCCTCTCTCTAATGTCGGCAAAGGGGAAGTGCAGTTAGTCCAATACTGCCTGGACCGGGAACATGGGAGCACCGCAAAAGATTTATTTTTTTTACTTTTGGGGCTATTTAAAAAAAAAAAAGTAAGTATCGAGGACAGTCCTCAACTGTGTTTTTGCAACGGCTATGGTCAAAACGTTTGAGCCGCAGTAAACGCACATGTAGCGGCCCCCCCTACACCCCGTCCTCTTTAGCCTAGGGGTATGTCACGCGACAGGGGTGAGGTGCGCTACGGCCCATGTCCTCCCCACTACTTGCGGGCGAGGTGAAGGCCAATACCTAATGTTTCCTCGGGCCGGTGTCCTGAACATGTACCGAGTCTGTCGTGCAGAATCCACCAAACCACCCTTTGCTCCCATTAACAGAGTCCATACACCGATCACAGTCCAACGGTTAGATTTATTTCGTATCTTCAGTTACAGGGCAATGCGATGGCATGATACGGTGGAATGAGCAGGTCGAGGCACTATACTGATCTGGGTCCCTACACCCCCTATACTATGACCAAGGGTTGTAGGAGTCTTGACATGAATACCTCCGTTGCGCTGCAGGCCTCTATCAGAGGAAGATGTCCTCCAAGGGAGTTACTGAAGGCCCATCCGTCACCGGGTTGACACTACACCGGGTCTTCGAATGAGTGACCTCCCCAGCCTCCTCACCTCAGATGCGGGTCCCCTCGCAAGGGGCACCCTGGAGCAACTCCACCCTCGCGGGACCCAGTCGGAGTCACCGGGTCCCAGGCCTCCTCAATAGTACCTCACCCCAGGCTGAAGGTGCCTGGGATGGACCCCATCTTCATTCCGGCCAGGCCTAGGGCGCCTAGGCCGGAACCTTGAACCGCCCGCACCCAGGCTGAAGGTGCCTGGGTGCGTGAAGAGATGATCCCCGAAGAAGACCTCGTGGCTAGGGCGTCTCCCCCTTTTATCTCCTCCCGTCGACACCACGGCGGGTTTCCCGCCCCGGCCGTACCATCTCCAGGAAGGGACAAAGAAGGGTAGCACTGCGGTAGTGATTCTACCCCGAGCCAGTAGGTACACTGACACCTACTGGTCGAAGAGAATATTACACCACCCAATCCTCCACGAATAAGAAAAGGGGGTCTGAACCCTAACATAATTACACACTTGGGTCACACTACCCCCAAGTGTATCCCACTAAATTGAGGACCCCGCTACACACATAAAATTATTTTAAGCATTAAACACAAAAGCAAACGGTTGCCGCTTACCAATTCTTAGGTGTGATGACTGCATTTGTTTCCTTTTTTTAGGCTCTTTCCTTTTTTATTTTCATCTGGTGATCCAGCCAGTGATGCCATGTACACACGATCAGTTTTACCAATGAAAACAGTCTGGACTTTTCTCATCGGACAAACCGATCGTGTATGGGCCCCATTGGTCTTTTTTTTCCATCGGTGAGAAAAAATAGAACAGGTTTTTAAATTTATCCGATGGGGGGAAAAAAAAAAACGATGGCAAATTCCGATAGTCTGTGTGGAACTCCATCGGATGAAAAACCCACGCATGCTCAGAATCAAATTGACGCATGCTCAGAAGCATTGAACTTAATTTTTCTCGGCTGGTCGGAGTGTTTTACGTCACAGCGTTTGCGACGGTCGGATTTTTGTGTGTAGGCAAGACTGATGGAAGTCAGCTTCATCGGATTTCCGATGGAAAAATCCATCGGATTAGAATCCATAGGAAATCCGATCGTGTGTACAGGGCTTTAGGCCTGTTTTTTGAACAGAACAAGCTCTCCTGCAAATGTACCAGTTACAGTGTTGGGGCAAATTTTTTATTTATTTTTTACCACTGATGGGTAATTACAATGATCAGCTTTTAGTTTTTTATTCATGTAAAACCTTTAGGCTTGGTTTCCACTTGGACTTAGGACTGCAAAGTCGCATGACAAGTTGTACCCCCGTGATTTCCAATGAGTACATTTCATATCTGTGCGACTTCAAAGTAGTCCCTGTACTACTTTGTTCCCACTTTGACGCGACTTGAGAGGTCCCTAGACCTCAAGAATACACAGGCATTGCTTCAAGTCGCATCAAAATCCTATGCCAAATCACGCGACTTTCAGGCCGCAATGGTGGAAACCTAGCCTTAAGCCCTGGTCCACACTGGTGCGTTTTGACGTGCGATTTGACATGTCAAAACGGCGGCATTTTCCGGCAGTGGCACTGTCCTAATCGGTGCGACGCTGCATCGATTTCAAAAATAAGTTTCTGTACTACTTTTTTGCGATATCGGACCACGGTTTACATTGATATCTGTGCAGAAACCTGCACAGATGTCTGTAATCGCGGCCAAAATCGGGAGTGAAATCAGCTGAACTCGCACAGCTTCACTCCCGCAGCCCAGTGTGAACCTCGGCTAAGGGGGGAAAAAACTGTTTGCTAGAAGTGATTATAAAGTGTGATCTGCAGTTTGGCTTCAATTTGTTGGTGTATTTGAATCTGCTAGTACATCAAACCCTCCCCACCCCCCCCCTTCCAGACTGATGTTGCTGGTGTTCAAAGGTGCCCCCTGTGCTCCTTCATCCAGAGTGGGGGGGCACTCTAATACAGGAGGTGTTACTGGCCAGATCACCAGGAGACAACGATGGGTGAAAAAAGACTTAAAAAGAAAATGAATGCAGCCACCACATCTAATGATTGGTAAGCTGCAATATACAGTGGATATAAAAAGTTTACACACCCCGGGTAAAACGTCAGGTTTCTGTGATGTAAAAAAAATGAGCCAAAGCTAAATCATTTCAGAACTTTTTTTCCACCTTTGTTAGCCCTGGTTCACATTGGAGCGATTTGGCATGCGATTTGACATGTTAAATCGCATGCCAAAATCGGTGGCAATGGCTCCGTCTGAATCGGCGCGACGCCGCACTTCAGCCCCGGAAGATTTGGCTGCTCAATGACCAGGCCATGTTTTGTGATTCGGCACTGCGTCGCTTTAACTGACAATTGCGCAGTCGTGCGACGTGGCTCTCAAACAAAATTGACGTTCTTTTTTCCCCACAAATAGAGCTTTCTTTTGGTGAAAAAATGTAAAAAATAAATCAAATTTCTAAAAAAATAAAAAAAACTTTCTTTTTATTATTTTTTTTTACATTTATTTAATTTTTTTGTAAAAGGTTCCCAGGGCCCCGGATGCCAACCCCTTTTTTTTTTTTTTTTTCGTCAGCACCTCAACAATTCGCGGTGGCAGCGGGCCCGCTTCTCAATTCGTGGCAAAATTCCTGATGGTGGCCCCGGGGGCAGTGAAGGGCACAATGAAACGGCTCCAACAAAACATGCAAGGAGAAAGAGAAAAGACGGCGCTCCGATGGATGATTCCAAAAGATGATTTGGGTTTTATTGTAATAAAACCAACAAAAAAACATTGACATTAAAAGTGATCACAGGTGAACAATATAAAAAAAAAAAAGCAATATGGGGAGTGGCGTACTAAGCTCCATCGGACAATTGTCGGATTTTCCGCGGACAAATGTGGGATAGCATGCTTTTGAAATTGTCCGCCAACAAATGTGTGTTGTCGGCTTTTCCGATCGTGTACACACGTCCATCGGACAAAACCCCAAAGTACAAACCCCCAAACGCGCATGCTCGGAAGCAATGCTCACCCTAACACTACATTAGCAGAAGTTGCCCAAAGGGTGGGGCTAAAGAGCTGAAAAAACATGTCGTTTTGTGTTTGTTGGCCGACAATTCTTTGCCGTTTTTGTATGCAATACAAGTTCCTGGCCAACGCCCTTCGGACAAAAGTCCTACGCTTTGTCCGATGAAAATCGGATTGTGTGTACGAGGCTTTACTGTGGGGGGGGGGGGGGTGTGGGACTGCCTGGGTGAGGAGAGCGATCGTTGTTCATACTTGGTATGAAAAACGGATCGCTCTCCTCACCCCTGACAGTGTGGAGATCTGTCTGTTTACATTGACAGATCTCTGTTCTGTCTCTGTGTGGAGCGATCACGCGGTGGTCACGCGCATCGGCTCTGGCGTCACCCGTGCGCCCCTTAGTAGTAAAACTGTGGCGGCTGGTCAGGAAGGGGTCATAGGTCACCTTTAAAGGTGGAAAAAGTTCTGAAATGATTTATCTTCGTCTCTTTTTTTTTTTTTTTTTTTTATATCACAGAAACCTGTGTGTGTGTGTGTGTGTGTGTGGGGACTTTTTATACCCACTGTATTATATTTTTGGATTTAATATCGCTTTAAGGGCTCATGTACACACAGACTAGGTTAACCGCTGGCTGCAGGAAAACGCAAATTATGGCAAAAAACACCAAAATCTCCTAAACAAGTTTAGACGCTGTCGTGTACATGAGCCCTAATCCTGTAACTTTGGTGACAATTACTTCTATGCAGGCTGCATTGGATAAATTACAGCCACTCACTTTTGCATTCTAATGTACTTGCCCTTTAAAAGCTTGAAGGGTCAATCCATCTATAGCTATTGATTTTTATTAGGCCAGAGGTTTGCCGGTTCAGTCATCTATTGAGGAGCCATTTCTCTTGGCTGGCATATTAAAGTGGATCATTTAATCTGCATTGAATATATTGCTGACCTGTCACAATAAATGATAACATTATTATTTTTCTAAAAAGATCCAACCTTTATCATTAACGTGCTCCATAACATTGGATGGTGGAAGCGACCTCAAACATCACTGCCGCCCAACGATCTTAAAAGGAAATGGAATTTTATTTTTGTTAAAAAAAAAACTTTTTATATATATATATATATATATATATATATATATATATATATATATATATATATATATATATAAAAAAAAAAAATACACACACATGTATGTGTATATACATATACACATACACACACACACACACACACACACACACACACCGTGCGTGTATATATATATATACACACAATGTGTGTTTAGTATTTTTTTTATATATATATGTGTAGCGGGGTCTTCAAAGTTAGTGGGATACACCTGGGGGTAGAGTGACCCAGGTGTGTAATTATGACAGGGTTTAGACCCCTTTTTGTTATTCGTGGAGGATTGGGTGGTGCAATATTCTCCTTTGCCTGTGGGTGGCGGAGTACCTACAGGCTTGAGATAGAATCGCTACCCTTCTTTGTCCCTTCCTGGAGATGGTGCGGCTGGGGCGGGGAACCCGCCGTGGTATCGACGGGAGGAGATAAAAGGGGGAGACGCCCTCGCCACGAGGTCTGTCTTCGGGGATCATCTCTTCACGCACCCAGGCACCTTCAGCCTGGGTGCGGGCGATTCAAGGTTCCCGGCCTAGGCGCCCTAGGCCTGGCCGGGATGAAGTTGGGGTTCCATCCCAGGCACCTTCAGCCTGGGGTGAGGTACTATTGAGGAGGCCTGGGGCCCGGTGACTTCGACCGGGTCCCGCAAGGGTGAAGTGGTTCCAGGGCGCCCCTTGCGAGGGGACCCGCATCTGAGGTGAGGAGGCTGGGGAGGTCACTCGTTCGAAGACCCGGTGTAGTGTCAACCCGGTGACGGATGGGCCTTCGGTAACTCCCTTGGAGGACATCTTCCCCTGATAGGGGCTGCAACGGAGGTATTCATGTCAAGACTCCTACAACCCTTGGTCATAGCACAGGGGGTGTAGGGACCCAGATCAGTATAGTGCCTCGACCTGCTCATCCCACCGTATCATGCCATCGCATTGCCTGTATGTGGAGATATGAAATAAACCAACAGTTGGACTGGGATCGGTGTATGGACTCTGTTAATGGGAGCAAAGGGTGGTTTGGTGGTTTCTGCACAGCAGACTCGGTACATGCCCAGGACACACCGGCCCGAGGAAACATCAGGTATTGGCCTTCACCTCACCCACAGTGATGAGGAGGACATGGGCCGTAGCGCACCTCACTCTGTCGCGTGACATACCCCTAGCTAAAGAGGACGGGGTGAGGCCGCTACACGTGGGGGCTCGTCCGGGATTGTGTGTGTCTTGGCAATGGAACTGAGAACATCTGTGTTTGAACTTTGCTGCCCGGAGGAGTTCCGAGCAGGTCGGCCATGTGATTGGCCAAAGTGCATCCCTGCTCGGAGTTGTGGACATTACCCTAAGTCGGGAAAGGCCCACGCGGAGGAGCGTAAAAAGGAAGAGGTCCAGCCGTGTGAAGTACTACATGTGGGGACTGTTAATGCACTGCGCCACGAGGCACCCCATGACTGTGCAATTTGTGGGCGGAGGCGGGCGGAGGCTGGTGGAAGCCCGCGAAAACGTACAAGTCGTGGGAGGAGTCTGGCCACGTGTGGAGATACACGTGGAGACTCCGGCGCGTGGTCAGCGCGTGATGGAACAGCAAGTGGTCGGAATGAATTCAAGCTCTTCGTGGATGCCGGTATCTTACTCCTATGAAGATGACTGCATTTGCTGCTCCCCTGACAGACACGGGGATAAGACTTAGGCCCCGAGGACAGTTGGCTCTGTATTCATGCAGAGACACGGAGGCCCTCGGTGTGATCTGTCCCGGATGCTCGGGACTGGTGGTCCAACTAAAGCCATTCGGGCGATGTGAGGCATGCAAGGAGTTCCTTTTTGAGGTTGAACCATACACGGAAAGGCCCCGGGCCCTACGCCTCAACTGCATCACAGGAACCGCCACTCCGGAGGGAGAGATCCAGGCCTCTGCGGAGGTCCCTGTACGCGCTGACCAGGGCGACGTGACTGCCCAACCAGAGACTGAGAGAGAAAAATCCGAGGACACTGCTTCGGTCACCACAGACTCCCTGCTGCCACCCCCGAAGAGGAAGATAGGCCTGGTGCAGGCCTCCTGTGGTCGTGGTCGAGCTTCGCCCCGCTGCTTGCTGGACCTGGATGGATCCGGTCGGAAGAATCCTGGACATCCCAGTGCTGAAGAAGGTCTAGGTGAGCCAGGGGCTGGGACTGTGGTGTTGGTTGGAGGTGTCAGGGGTCCACAGTCGGTGGAGCCCGAAAGGGAGGGTAGCCTTCCGTCTACTAGAGACTACCTTCCCGCGGAGATGTATGACACCTCCGACCTAGAGTCATTGTCAGACTGTGGGGATGACGGGGAAATAGACGAGCTGTTTCACCGGAAGGGCTGGGACAGACGCCCGCTACCTGTGCTGAGTAAACCACAGGATTCCCCCATGTCCATAGAAGACAGTACGCTCCGAGCGCAGGCCCCGGAGTTCCCGAGGAAATCTAATCCTCCGACCAACTTTCCTCATTCAACTACATCACCCGCTCTGATGGAGGGGACGCAGCGTGCTTCATTGCGGGCACCAAAGACAAAGCAACCCGAGATGGTGAAGGTACCTCGGCACCCGGAGGCTATCGTACAGCCAGGAGAAGGTGAGCGAGATGTGATGCCGCCTCTAGCCAGATTGCAGAGACTTTTCTCCCAGAGAGTCGCCCGTGAATATGGGTGGGAGTACCCCTACTTGCCTCGGGACTTATTGTATGAAGTCGAGGTCCTGCGACCAAGGTGGTATGACGAGTTTGTATGGGAAAAGCTTAAAGTACCCCATGCCAGGCGATACCTGTCATGTTCGCCGCCTGTGTCTAAAAAGTTCAAGGACTGCAGAGCTGATTGGAGACTTGGGCGCCATATTCATGCCGATAAGGTGCTCATCTGCAGGAAAGGAGGAGAGGATGTCGAGTATTCGGTGGAAGTGTTTGACGGGCACCTGAAGCCTCTGTTTCTGCCGGATCCAAGGTTCTACTTATAGGAGAAGTGAGCTCCTATCTTGTTGCTGTTGAAACTTTCTGGAAGAGACATTCCCAGACGCCTAGAACTGTGCCCTACTTTTGTTTTGATTTGGGCTTTTCTTTTACTCACTGGAGACTTGGGAGCTGTTGTTTTTTCTCCCTTTTCTTCATGTGCCAAAGGCAGAGACTTTTGGGGTAAAAGTTAGTGTAGGAAAGCAGGAAGAAGGAAGATCTCACCAAGTGTCATTACCGCAGCTCTGTCACCAGGTGGCAGTGTTGTGCAACGGTTATTCGAAATGCTACACATGCATTACTTATTGGAGTGAGCGGGTCTCTCGGCTGACGGACCCACTCATGCCAAGTTAACACAGAGTGTTAGGATGTGTTTTTTCTTTTTGTTGTTTCCCTTCTGCAGGAGATTCATCGGTCAAGACTACTGAGAGTGGGGTGGTTCTTAGACAGCGATGGGAGGGATTGTACATGTGTACAGAATAGATGTCTTATGCAAAAGTTTATCGTTTTATATTTTCCCTTTCCCTTTTGAGCAGGTCTTGGCACACTTAGTATCCAAAAATTTGAGGGATAGCTTCTGGGGCCCACTTCATGTCACCACTCCTTGGGAGACATGGGTGTGCACCTGACGCTGGGGACCAGCGTCAAATCACCAGGGGGAGTGTGTAGCGGGGTCTTCAAAGTTAGTGGGATACACCTGGGGGTAGAGTGACTCAGGTGTGTAATTATGGCAGGGTTTAGACCCCTTTTTGTTATTCGTGGAGGATTGGGTGGTGCAATATTCTCCTTTGCCTGTGGTTGGCGGAGTACCTACAGGCTTGAGGTAGAATCACTACCACAGTGCTACCCTTCTTTGTCCCTTCCTGGAGATGGTGCGGCTGGGGCGGGGAACCCGCCGTGGTATCGACGGGAGGAGATAAAAGGGGGAGACGCCCTCGCCACGAGGTCTGTCTTCGGGGATCATCTCTTCACGCACCCAGGCACCTTCAGCCTGGGTGCGGGCGATTCAAGGTTCCCGGCCTAGGCGCCCTAGGCCTGGCCGGGATGAAGTTGGGGTTCCATCCCAGGCACCTTCAGCCTGGGGTGAGGTACTATTGAGGAGGCCTGGGGCCCGGTGACTTCGACCGGGTCCCGCAAGGGTGAAGTGGTTCCAGGGCGCCCCTTGCGAGGGGACCCGCATCTGAGGTGAGGAGGCTGGGGAGGTCACTCGTTCGAAGACCCGGTGTAGTGTCAACCCGGTGACGGATGGGCCTTCGGTAACTCCCTTGGAGGACATCTTCCCCTGATAGGGGCTGCAACGCAACGGAGGTATTCATGTCAAGACTCCTACAACCCTTGGTCATAGCACAGGGGGTGTAGGGACCCAGATCAGTATAGTGCCTCGACCTGCTCATCCCACCATATCATGCCATCGCATTGCCTGTATGTGGAGATACGAAATAAACCAACAGTTGGACTGTGATCGGTGTATGGACTCTGTTAATGGGAGCAAAGGGTGGTTTGGTGGTTTCTGCACAGCAGACTCGGTACATGCCCAGGACACACCGGCCCGAGGAAACATCAGGTATTGGCCTTCACCTCACCCACAGTGATGGGGAGGACATGGGCCGTAGCGCACCTCACTCTGTCGCATGACATACCCCTAGCTAAAGAGGACGGGGTGAGGCCGCTACATATGTGTTTAGTATTTTTATATATATAATTTTTTGTATTTTTTTTTTTTTATATATATATATATTTGTGTGTGTGTGTGTGTATTTAGTATTTTATATATATATATATATATATATATATATATATATATATATATATATATATATATATATATAAATATTATTTTTTTATTATTGCATTTAAGTGTAAATATGAGATGTGATGTCTTTTTGACCCCAAACCTCACATTAAAGAGGACCTGTCATGCTTTTTCTTTCTATTACAAGGGATGTTTACATTCCTTGTAATGGGAATAAAATTGACCCAAATTTTTTATTTATTTTTTTATAAAGGACAGTGGTAAAAAGTAAGAGGCGAGCGCATACGCAAGTTGTGCCAGCATATGAAAATGGTGTTCAAACCACACATGTGAGGTATCGCCGCGATCGTTAGAGCGAGAGCAATAATTCTAGCCCTGGATCCCCTCTGTAACTCAAAACTGGTAACCTGTAGAAATTTTTAAAACCTCGCCTATGGAGATTTTTTTTTTTCTCAGAAAATAAAGTTTATTAAAGAACACGCGTTACAATTATGACCTAAATTCCAGGTTCAACAAGTCACTTTGTACAAACCGTTTTCTTATTAGCACCTCACCACAGCCCTTGGCAAAGTATCTCAAGCATGTATTTGCCCACAGATCATCCTAGATACCCTGCCACTCAAACCAGCTCTTAGCAGAGAGACCTATCATTAACCTTCCAGCGGACCTATGGAGATTTTTAAGGGTAAAAGTTTGTCACCATTCCACGAGCGGCCGCAACTTTGAAGCCTGACATGTTGGGTATCCATTTACTCTGCGTAACATTATCTTTTACATTATAAAAAATTTTAATTGGGCCAACTTTGATGTTGTCTTATTTTTTTTTTTTTTATTAAAAAAAGTGTGTTTTTTTTTTCCCCAAAAATTGCGCTTGTAAGACCGCTGCGCAAATACGGTGTGACATAAAGTATTGCAACAACCGCCATTTTATTCTCTAGGGTTTCTAAGTAATTTTCTAGGGGGGGGGGGGAAACTATTTTAACCACTTAAAGCAGAGTTCCGCCCGAAAGTGGAACTTCCGCTCATCTGATTCCTCCACCCCTCCAGTGCCACAATTGGCACCTTTTTATGGTGGAAGGGGGGACAGGATACCTGTCTTTGACAAGTATCCTTTCTCACTTCCTGGAGTCCCTGCCATGGAGCTGTGATGTCACCGCGGGGCTCCCTCCTCCTCTACCAGCCGCCGGGCCAATAGAGAGGAGCGGGGCCTCGCGCATGCGCATTAGGGTTCCCGGCGTGAAGCCGAAAGGCTACACTGCCGGGTTCCCTTTCCTGCAATGGCGGCGGCAGCACCCGACAGCTGATGGAAACATCAGCTGCGGCTGCCGACATCGAGGGACTCCAGGACAGGTAAGTGTCCTATTATTAAAAGCCAGCAGCTGCAGTATGTGTAGCTGCTGGCTTTTAATTGTTTTGTTTTTTTTTTGGGGGGGGGGGGGGGGCGGAACACCGCTTTAAGGACCGAGCCTCGTTGTTTTTACAAGTTTAAAATCTGTGTCTTTTTTTTTTTTTTTTTTTTTTTTTTTGCTAGAAACACCAAGTAAACACCAAGTCTGAAAAATAGGCCCGGTCCTTGAGTAGTTAAAGTGGAGTTCCACCCTGATTTTTTTATTTTTTTTCCTAAAAATCTTTAAAAAAAAAATAGAAAAAAAAATAATTGAATTTTTTTTTTTTTTTATACTCACCAGAAAGGGCGGTTGCTATGCGGAAGTAGCTCTTCTGCCTCTTCATCCACCGTGGTGGTCTTCTTCTTCGTCCTCCGTCGCCGTGTCTTCTGGTGAATGGGGGGCGCTGCCTTCTGGGAACTGTGTGTATCCCAGGAGGCAGCCGCCCATTCACAAAGCGCCGTGCTAGTCACGCATGCACAGTAGGAAACAAGCAGTGAAGCCGTAAGGCTTCACTGCCTGTTTCCCTTAGTCAGGATGGAGGCGCCAGGACCGAGTGATCGCCGTCAGGGGCCCATCATTGCAGGCACCTAGGACAGGTACGTGTCCTTTAAAAGTCAGCAGCTACAGTAAAATAAATAAAAAATTGCGGGTGGAACTCCGCTTTAAGATCTTACTTTTTGGTTTTCTTTGCTCTGTTTGGAATTTCCTCTCATTTCCTCTGTGGTCACTGGGACAGGAAGTGAGCTGAATAGTCTCCAGCATTGGCACAGATGGCATCAAAACCCAACATCCGTTCTAACCATGCCACATTCTGAGTTAGAAAAGTTTTGACTAAAGTTGCACTTTTCCAGTAGATATAAAATAAAACCCCAATTCCAAAAAAGTTGGGACGCTGTGTAAAATCTACATAAACATAATGCAATGATTTGCAAATCTCATAAACGCAGATTTTCTTTTGCAATAGAAAATGGAAAACATAGATGGACTTTGGTTGAAAAAAAAAAAAACACACACGACTAACTATAACTATGTATCAAATGTTTAACCCCTTAAGGACCGGCCCACGCAGATATAGGGCGGCCCTCCTGTGCGAAATCACGTACCTGTACACAATTTCGTGCACAGGGACTGGGGGGCGCGTTGCGGGCGTCTCGCTCCTGCTGTGATTATCAATCAGCGGGTCTGGTGAACGCGATGTCCGCTGGGACCCGCCGATCGTTCTCAGGAGAGGCAGAACTGTAGTCTGCCTATGTAAACAAGGCAGACCGCCGTTCTGTGAGGGGAAGATGGAGATCTTGTGTTTCTGCTAAGCAGAAACACGGATCTCTGTCTCTCCCCCCCCTCCCCCCCCCCCCCCCCCCCACCCCAGTCAAAGCACCTGTGATCAGAGGTTTGCTTATAGCAGTGAATTACATTCCTGACGCTCTACAATTGTGACCGGGAAGACTACCCTGCAGTAGAGCGATCTGAAAGTGAGGCTTGAATCGTGCGTGGAGGGGACGACGGCGATGTGGAGGATGGTCTATGTGGACATCTTTACCCCGGATCCCTGCATACTTAGATGTGCCTCCTTTTAATCATCAACCATGCGAGTTGCTAAATGTTGTACCTTCATTAATTGTAACCATATTGCTACACTTGGAGGTGCCTCTCTTCTCTTTTATACTCCATGGTGACAGGACGCAACTCTTATATCAAGACATCACTTGTATATCAAGTCAAATTTTTATTTATTTTTTTAATGTTGCTTGTCTTGCAAAACGCTCTCAAACCAAGGTTTTACTGTATATGACTTTTCGTTCTATGTTATAATGTACAACAGAATGTACCAATGTTTCCTATTCCTTTATGAAAAAACCCAATAAAAAAAAAAAATGTTAAAATAAATGGGCAGCCAAAGCACCCCTACATGCCTAAAATTGCACACAACCTTTTTTGTAATGCAGCGTAAGGCGACTCGCTGCCGTGTGCTGGGGTGCACTGCGACACGGGTCAAAAGGGCATCCCAATGCGTTTTACGTGTGCTGCAGTCAAGCGATTCCGGTCTGCCGGTTCACATTCAGTCCATACTGTCCAGGCAGCAGAAAGCACGCCTTAAAGTGGGAGTTCCACCCAAAAATGGAACTTCCACTTTTTGGAAAACTCCCCCCCCCCCCCCTCCGGTGTCACATTTGGCACCTTTCAGGGGGGAGGAGGGAGCAGATACCTGTGTAAGGCTGGGTTCACACTGCTGCAAATTCTATTGCGAATTTGAGCCATTGCGATCGCTCAAATTCGCAAGTCATTTAAATAACATTGTTTTACATTAGTGCGTTGCGAATCTAAGCTGCAGGAAAAAAGGGTCCTGTGCGAGTTTGCTCCGTGTGCGATGCAAATTCAGCTCTATAGACTGGCATTCCCTGAAATCGCGGTCGTGAAATTGTGGTAAAATCGCAGCAGTGTGAACCTAGCCTTATACAGGTATTTGCTCCCACTTCCGGGCATAGATCACTGCGGTACGCCACGTCCGGCGCCTACTTCTCCCCCCGCTGTCTTCTGGGAGACACACAGGTCCCAGAAGACAGCAGGGACCAGTGGGATCGTGCAGCGCGACTCACACAGGCGTAGTAGGGAACCAGGAAGTTGAGCCGCAAGGCTTCACTTTGCCGATTCCCCTACCGAAGATGGCGGCTCCTCAACCCGAGAGCCGAGGGACAGATCGACTTCGGGACCCGACATCGCGGGCGCCCAGGACAAGTAAGTGTCCATATATTAAAAGTCAGCAGCTGCAGTATTTGTAGCTGCTGACTTTTTTTTTTCTTCGGCGGAACTCCACTTTAATGAAGATGAGAAAAAAAAATGGTCCACTTGGTCATCAGGCCCGGCAATGGCATCCGATAATTGCGTTTTTTGTAATATCTGAGAAGTTCCCATTCGCCGGCGGCTCATTATATTCAATGTGAAGCGGAGAGCCGCGCTCATGTTTGTTTTAGGCGGATATTAAACCACCAGAAATAGGGTGTCTTCTGATAAAGAACCAGAGCTAAAATAATCTTTGGGACATCAGCCATTCCCACAGCTAATTACCTTGATTGTTATGGGGAGAAGAGAGGCAATTAGGACGAGGAGGAGGGGAATATTCCATTTTTCAGAGTCCGCAATGAATAGATTCATTTAAATCCGATACAACAATTCTGGATTTGACAGAGCCTGCCGCTCTGTAGAGGATTGTAATCCGTGCCGTAGTTAACTCTTCTATTCCCCGAATTTTATATATACTCGAGTATAAGCCAACCCGAATATATAAGCCAAGGCACCTAATTTTACCACAAAAAAAATGGGAAAAATTATTGACTCGAGTATAAGCCTAGGGTGTCCATCTGCATGCCTCACTGTGCCTCACTGTGCCCATGCCTAGACTGACATTTAACATGGGAGTCTATGGAAGGGGTGCCAGCTTCGAAAAATCTGTGCTCTCCAGCCGTAGGTCCCCAGACAACCATCTTTGCAAACTTATAGAGGAGAAATGGGGCTACATGTGTGCCAAGTTAGGGGTCCAGAGGACCTACGATTGGCCGGTACCGGGTCCCTAAAGTCACTGGAGAAATTACCGTTTAACATGGGAGTCTATGGAAGGGGTGCCCGGGTTTGAAAAATCAGTGCTCCCCGGCCGTAGGTCCCCCGGACAACAAACACACTTGTAGAGGAAGAGTGCGGCTACATGTGTGCCAAGTTTGGGGTCCAGGGGGACCTTCGGCCGGCCGGTACCGGGTCCCCAAAGTCCGGGAGTTCAGGTGCAAAAAGGTGACTCGAGTATAAGCCGAGGGGGGCATTTTCAGCACAAAAAAATGTGCTGAAAAACTTGGCTTATAATCGAGTATATACGGTACTTTTGAACCTTTTAAAACGTCTGTCCTGATTCTACAGCTGTCTGTTTAGTGCTTGGCCTCATAATTTAATCATCTCTGGAAGAGATCTCCAATTGCCTGCCACTGTTCATCATAAATTAATTTGCAATAAACCCAAGGAAACTAATTATTTGTGCGCTTTAAAACTGAATTCCAGACAGATATTACGGATACAAATTAATGCAGCTCTGAAATCATTTAATACATTATTAAATTATTTTCTTCAATAAATAATTTGACCTGGAAATCTGTCTCTTGAACTCGTACAGCAGAGCTGGAGTGTGAGAGGAAGAAGCAGCACAGGGAGCCCAAGGAGTTCAAGTGCTGAAAAGGAGCCAGGAGGAGAAGAGAACAGAGTGATCGAAATAAGATCATCATTGAGCTGCTTCTCTTTTCACTGTCCAGTCATAGGTTGGGGGCAGTGGCGGTGCGTCCATAGTGGGCGTAGGAGCGCCGCCCCCCCCCACCCTCGCTCCTGCGCCCGGCCGTCACTCACAATAATACATAGGTTCATGCATTGCATGAACCTATGTATTGTCGCCGCCGCTGCCCCACTATTCAGATGGCCGGCCCCCTGTTGAGCGCCGGCCATCTGAATAACCGCGTCGGGTTGGTCTTTAGAAGTGCCTATCAGAGCCAGTGGCTCTGATAGGCTTCCCAACTACAGCCTGAGGGCTGTAATCGGCTTCTAAATAGCTAATGAGAGGACGGACAGGGGGTGCGTTCCCTGGTTGCGTTTCAGCCAATCAGGTTCACCGGGTCTGGTTAACGGTAACCTGATTAGCTGAAGTGACATCGAGGGCGGGAGAAGACATCGAGGACGGCGCTGACCCAGAGGAAGGTAAGTGCAGGGCTGGGGGGAAAAACTGGCTGCATTTGGGGGGAAAACTGGCTGCATTTGGGGGGCAAACTGGCTGCATTTGGGGGGCAAACTGGCTGCATTTGGGGGGCAAACTGGCTGCATTTGGGGGGCAAACTGGCTGTATTATGGGGGACAAGCTGGCTGTATTATGGGAGACAAGCTGGCAGTATTATGGGGGACAGGCTGGCAGTATTATGGGGGACAGGCTGGCAGTATTATGGGGGACAGGCTGGCAGTATTATGGGGGACAAGCTGGCTGTATTATGGGGGACAAACTGGCTGTATTATGGGGGACAAACTGTCTGTATTATGGGGGACAAACTGTCTGTATTATGGGGGACAAACTGGCTGTATTATGGGGGACAAACTGGCTGTATTATGGGGGAAAAACTGGCTGTATTATGGGGGACAAACTGGCTGTATTATGGGGGACAAACTGGCTGTATTATGGGGGACAACCTGGCTGTATTATGGGGGACAAACTGGCAGTATTATGGGGGACAGGCTGGCAGTATTATGGGGGACAGGCTGGCAGTATTATGGGGGACAGGCTGGCAGTATTATGGGGGACAGGCTGGCAGTATTATGGGGGACAGGCTGGCTGTATTATGGGGGACAAACTGGCTGTATTATGGCGGACAAACTGGCTGTATTATGGGGGACAAACTGGCTGTATTATGGGGGACAAACTGGCTGTATTATGGGGGACAAACTGGCTGTATTATGGGGGACAACCTGGCTGTATTATGGGGGACAACCTGGCTGTATTATGGGGGACAACCTGGCTGTATTATGGGGGACAACCTGGCTGTATTATGGGGGACAAACTGGCTGTAATTTGGGGGGAAACTGGCTGTAATTGGGGACAAACTAGTGGCGTTTGGGCACAGTGGCTGCGTTTAATGGGCACAGTGGCGGCAATTGATGGTTTTTTTTTTTCAGTTTGTTTGCGCCCCCAAAAATTGAGCACCAGCCGCCACTGGTTGGGGGGTGCGCCCGAGACAACTATGGCTCGGAGATAGTGGGTTGGATGATGCCAGCCATCAGACTGAGGACATCTAGCAGCAAAAAAAAAAGTGTCTCTGGGTTGAAGTAGAATATTTCAACAAAAAGTTGGTTTTGTTGTTTTTATATTTTTAACCACTTCCGGACCGCCGCACGACTATATACATCGGCTTTTTTGAAGAGGGATATCTCTGTTATGGAAGCATCTAGCTGCCATAACCCTGGTATCCTCCTTCAGCTGGCGGTCCGATAATGGTGGTCTCTGCGGCGGATTCTCAGCGAGATAACCGTCATCGGCAGCGGGAGAGGGCCCCCCCCTGCCGCCGATCTCTCGTGCCCTCCGCCGCTTACCGGAGCCGTCGGCAGCGGCGGAGGCGATCGGGTCCTTCTTGTGGCTGGGTGTGGAGACGAGTGAAGGGAAGATGGCCCCCAACCGTCTCCATACCATAGCAGGGCGGAAGCGACATCAAAACGTCACTTCCGCCCATAGCTCTTAAAGGGCCATTTTTTTTTTAAATATGAGATGTGAGGTTTTTTTGACCCCAGATCTCATATTTAAGAGGTCCTGTCATGTTTTTTTCTATTACAAGGGATGTTTACATTCCTTGTAATAAAAGTGACCCAATTTTTTATTTAAAAAAAAAAAAAAACGGTGTAAAAAATAAAAGGTAAAATAAATAAGAAAAAAAAAAAATCATTAAACGCGCCCCGTCCTGCCGAGCTCGCATGCAGAAGCGAACGCATACGTGAGCAGCGCCCGCATATGAAAACTGTGTTCAAACCACACGTGAGGCATCGCCGCAATCGGTAGAGTGAGAACAATAATTCTAGCCCTAGACCTCCTCTGTAACTCAAAACATGCAACCTGTAGAATTTTTTTAAACGTCGCCTATGGAGATTTTTAAGGATAAAAGTTTGTCACCATTCCACGAGCGGGCGCAATTTTGAAGCATGACATGTTATATAACAATTTACTCTGCGTAACATTATTTTTCACAATCTTTTAATTAAAAAAAAAGTGTATTTTTTCCCCAAAAAAGTGAGCTTGTAGGACCGCTGCGCAAATACGGTGTGACATAGTATTGCGACTGCCATTTTATTCTCTAGGGTGTTCGAAAAAAAATGTATGATGTTTGGGGGTTCGAAGTAATTTTCTAGCAAAAATAATTGTTTTTAACTTGTAAACACCAAATCTCAAAAAGAGGCTCGGTCCTTAAGTGGTTAATGGGCTATTCCTTTTTATCTTGTTATATTTGCCAACTTCAGCAAAAACTAAAGGGGGGGGACTCTTTTAGTGCTCCAGCTGTCTTTTGAACTTGTACAGCAGGGCAGGAGTATGAGAAGCAGCACAGGGAGCCAATGAGTTCATGTGCTGACAAGGAGCCAGGAGGAGAAGAGAACAGAGTGATAGAGATAAGATCATCATTGTGCTGCTTCTCTTTTCACTGTCCAGTCATAGGTTGGGGGTGCGTCCGGGACAACTATGGCTCAGAGGTAGTGGGTTGCATGATACCTGCCATCAGACTGAGAACATCTAGCAGCAAAAAAAAAAAGTGTCTCTGGGTTAAAGTAGAATATTTCTGCAAAACCTTGTTTTGTTGTTTTTATATTTTTAATGGGCTATTCCTTTTTTTATCTTGTTTGCCAACTTCAGCAAAAACGAAAGGGGGGGGGGGGAACCTTTTGTAGTGCCAAGTGCTCCAGCAGTCTCTTGAACTTCTTGTACAGCAGGGCTTAAGTGTGAGAAGAAGCAGCACAAGGAGCCAATGAGTTAATGTGCTGAAAAGATCAAAGATACAAATTTGATGCAACTCTGTAATCATTTAATACAACATTCTATTTTTGTTTAAATGCAAACAGTACATGAATTTGATCTGGAATGGGTCTTTTGAACTCCTTGTACAGCAAGGCTGGAGTGTGAGAAGAAGCAGCACAGGAAGCCAAGGAGTTCATGTGCTGACAAGGAGCCAAAGGGAGAAGAGAAGAGTGACAAATATAAGATCATTGTGCTGCTTTTCCTTTCACTGTCCAGTCACAGGTTGGGGGTGCGTCCGGGACAACCATGGCTCAAAGTTAGGCGGTTGAATGACGCTGGTCATCAGACTGAGAACATCTAGCAGCAGTCTGTCCGCTCCCCCCCAGCACTGCAAGGGTGTGCAGGCATTCAGGAGGCGATACTGCCAAATCCCTAATGCCTGTTGGGTTAAAAAAAAGCAAGGTGGATTTTATATTGAAATACCACAATAGCAACTGTGTGGCAAGCGTTTTTTGCATGTGGTTGAGGGAGGGGTGGGATAATCACTGGTGTCAGTGGGAGGGAGTAGTGTCCCATCACTGGTGTCAGTGGGAGGGAGTAGTGTCCCATCACTGGTGTCAGTGGGAGGGAGTAGTGTCCCATCACTGGTGTCAGTGGGAGGGAGTAGTGTCCCATCACTGGTGTCAGTGGGAGGGAGTAGTGTCCCATCACTGGTGTCAGTGGGAGGGAATAGTGCCCCATCACTGGTGTCAGTGGGAGGGAGTAGTGTCCCATCACTGGTGTCAGTGGGAGGGAGTAGTGTCCCATCACTGGTGTCAGTGGGAGGGAGTAGTGTCCCATCACTGGTGTCAGTGGGAGGGAATAGTGCCCCATCACTGGTGTCAGTGGGAGGGAGTAGTGTCCCATCACTGGTGTCAGTGGGCGGGAATAGTGCCCCATCACTGGTGTCAGTGGGAGGAATAATGCCTCAGGGGCCAGATAAAAGCAAACAAAGGGCCACATCTGCCCCCCCGGGCTGCATTTTGGAGACCAGTGATTTAGTGTTCATTTTAGAGGTTCTCCAAACTTTCCAAACAAAGAGCCAGTTTACTGTCCTTTAAACTTTTTAAGGGGGCCAATCTGTGGGGGTAGAAAGGGACTTTATGTCAGCGGGTGTAAACCGTTCCCCCATCTTTGTTATTAGGGGTAAGAATGGTGCCCCATCGTTGTGAGGAATTGTGCTCATCGTTGGTGTCAGTGGGAGTAATAATGTCCTATCTTTGGTGTCGGTGGGAGAAAAGGTGCCCCATCACTGGTGTCGGTGGGAGAAAAGGTGCCCCATCACTGGTGTCGGTGGGAGAAAAGGTGCCCCATCACTGGTGTCGGTGGGAGAAAAGGTGCCCCATCACTGGTGCCGGTGGGAGAAAAGGTGCCCCATCACTGGTGCCGGTGGGAGAAAAGGTGCCCCATCACTGGTGCCGGTGGGAGAAAAGGTGCCCCATCACTGGTGCCGGTGGGAGAAAAGGTGCCCCATCACTGGTGCCGGTGGGAGAAAAGGTGCCCCATCACTGGTGCCGGTGGGAGAAAAGGTGCCCCATCACTGGTGCCGGTGGGAGAAAAGGTGCCCCATCACTGGTGCCGGTGGGAGAAAAGGTGCCCCATCACTGGTGTCGGTGGGAGAAAAGGTGCCCCATCACTGGTGTCGGTGGGAGAAAAGGTGCCCCATCACTGGTGTCGGTGGGAGAAAAGGTGCCCCATCACTGGTGTCGGTGGGAGAAAAGGTGCCCCATCACTGGTGCCGGTGGGAGAAAAGGTGCCCCATCACTGGTGCCGGTGGGAGAAAAGGTGCCCCATCACTGGTGCCGGTGGGAGAAAAGGTGCCCCATCACTGGTGCCGGTGGGAGAAAAGGTGCCCCATCACTGGTGCCGGTGGGAGAAAAGGTGCCCCATCACTGGTGCCGGTGGGAGAAAAGGTGCCCCATCACTGGTGCCGGTGGGAGAAAAGGTGCCCCATCACTGGTGCCGGTGGGAGAAAAGGTGCCCCATCACTGGTGCCGGTGGGAGAAAAGGTGCCCCATCACTGGTGCCGGTGGGAGAAAAGGTGCCCCATCACTGGTGCCGGTGGGAGAAAAGGTGCCCCATCACTGGTGCCGGTGGGAGAAAAGGTGCCCCATCACTGGTGCCGGTGGGAGAAAAGGTGCCCCATCACTGGTGCCGGTGGGAGAAAAGGTGCCCCATCACTGGTGCCGGTGGGAGAAAAGGTGCCCCATCACTGGTGCCGGTGGGAGAAAAGGTGCCCCATCACTGGTGCCGGTGGGAGAAAAGGTGCCCCATCACTGGTGCCGGTGGGAGAAAAGGTGCCCCATCACTGGTGCCGGTGGGAGAAAAGGTGCCCCATCACTGGTGCCGGTGGGAGAAAAGGTGCCCCATCACTGGTGCCGGTGGGAGAAAAGGTGCCCCATCACTGGTGCCGGTGGGAGAAAAGGTGCCCCATCACTGGTGCCGGTGGGAGAAAAGGTGCCCCATCACTGGTGCCGGTGGGAGAAAAGGTGCCCCATCACTGGTGCCGGTGGGAGAAAAGGTGCCCCATCACTGGTGTCGGTGGGAGAAAAGGTGCCCCATCACTGGTGTCGGTGGGAGAAAAGGTGCCCCATCACTGGTGTCGGTGGGAGAAAAGGTGCCCCATCACTGGTGTCGGTGGGAGAAAAGGTGCCCCATCACTGGTGTCGGTGGGAGAAAAGGTGCCCCATCACTGGTGTCGGTGGGAGAAAAGGTGCCCCATCACTGGTGTCGGTGGGAGAAAAGGTGCCCCATCACTGGTGTCGGTGGGAGAAATAGTGCCCCATAATGGGTGTCAGTGGGAGGAATAGAGTGTCAGGAACTATGGTCCAATGTTGCTGACAGTGGGGGGAATAATGCCATAAGGGTCAGATAAAAGCAAGCAAGGGGGCACATCTGGCCCCTGGGCTGCAGCTTGGAGATCAGAGTGCAAATTGGGAAAAAATTGTGTTGTCCTGAAGTTTAGATTTAACTGCAGCAGAGAAAAATCAGGTCACCAAATGGCACTGCTGCCTGGCAGGGCTGTGTAAATGTTGGTATGAACAGAAATAGTATTTCTCCTGCGCCCATGCAGGCGGTATTGATGTAAAGTGGTAGTGATTTTCGGAAGGTAGGTTGTATAGGGAAAAACCATGCGTATCCCGCTGCCTAAACTGACCAGGGGTGGTTCGAAGAGAGCCAAGTGAGCAAAGAGGAGAAAGGCGCATCATCCAAAGCATGGATAAAAATCTTAGTTTATTCTTTACCACTTCAGCCCCGGACTATTTGGCTGGCCAAAGACCAGAGCACTTTTTGCGATTCGGCACTGCGTCGCTTTAACTGACAATTGCGCGGTCGTGCGACGTGGCTCCCAAACAAAATTGACAACGTCCTTTTTTTCCCCCCGACAAATAGAGCTTTCTTTTGGTGGTATTTGATCACCTCTGCGGTTTTAATTTTTTGCGCTATAAACAAAAATAGAGCGACAATTTTGAAAAAAAAAAAGCACTATTTTTTACTTTTTGCTATAAAAAAAAAATATAAAAAAAAAATAATTTTTTTTTTCCTCAGTTTAGGCCGATGTGTATTCTTCTACATTTTGAAATGAAGGGGGAAGAGGAAAATGGATTTTATCGGTGCAATGGGTAATCAACGTAGTGATGAGAGCGAAATCCTCTTTTTATACAAAAAAATATTTTTTTTTAATTTAAATCTACATCACATTATAAAAACTGATCCTAAATAGCTTTGCACATAGGATGGTATGTTGTATACAAATGGTGGTCACAGTTAGCAGGTTATAGTCAAAACAAAATGGAGGGAGTCGCATATAGCCGACATGTTTCGCTAACATAGCTTCTTCAGGGGTATGCGGGCACAGTCCATGCTAATAGTTACAACTGTGCAAAAGAAAAACACATCTACTAAGAGACAATAACAATACACATAATAGAAAAATGTTTTTAAACCGATAGAGAATCATATGTATTGCTGAAACCATCACGAACATTATGCTTACCCAGTCACTCGTACAATCCGTAATCCACCAACAACCAATGCCCTGGATCAGATAAAGGACGGTCCCCTCATGTGGGGAAAGAGTGTCTCAAAAATAGCCACAGAGGACAATGAAAGGATTGGCTGAATGGGAGGAAAAAATAAAGTGAATGTCGTGTAGCGGCCTCACCCTCTCTCTTCTTTTATCGGTTACTCTGGCTCCGGTCTAGGGGTACCTTGGAGGGGAGAGCGAGGTGCGCCACGGCCCATGTCCTCTAGATTACAGCATGTAGAGGTGAAGGCCAGCACCAGATTACCTTTGGCCTGTGTATACGCTCAGAGCCAAGTCTGTTCTGCTGCTGCCCCTTTGCTCCCAGTAATTGGAGTACCACACACTGAAAAGGTCCAACACTTATTTATTCCATAACGGCAAACAAATAGTCCTTTGCGAGCAGTCAGTTTGAGACCCATAGAACAGTTCAGTATTGGTGGGGAGTAGGTCAAGGCACAATCCTCAAAGAAACTAAACCGTTGAGGTTTCACCAACGGTTGCTAAGCACAGTGGCTGTTAAATGGACTTTTGGTACAGAATCTCTTCCAGCGACTTTAGTGAACAGGAACTGGAGTTACCTTCGCTACGTTGCAGCCCCTGTCACAGGGAAGACATCCCTCCAAGGGAGTTACCGGAGGCCCCGCCGTCACCGGATTAATGCTGTACCAGGCTATTCAGAAGGGTGACACTCCACGGCCTCCTTGCCTCAGATACGGGTCCCAACACCTTAGGGCCCCTCGGACTCCTCCACCCTCGCGGAACCCAGTCGAAGTTACTGGGTCCCAGGCCTTGGCCGTAGTACCTCAACCCAGGCTTAAGGTGCCTGGGATGGACTCCATCTCTCGCTCCGGCCAGGTCAAGGGCACCTGGGCCCGGAACTCCGGAACGCCAGCACCCAGGCTGAAGGTGCCTGGGTGTGGCCGCGTCCTCCAACTCTGAACCCAAGGTCAGGGTGTCCGCCCCTTTTATCTCCTCTCCCCCTGCGTCACAGCGGGTTCCCCGCCCCGCCGCACTGGCGCCAAAAAGGACAAAAAGGTACAGTCTTGTGGTGCAGGTTCAACTCCGACCCAGGGCGACAACGCCACCTGCAGGCCACAGGGAACCCCGCACCACCAGAGTCCTCCAAGTACCACAAAAGGGATTCTCAGATTCCCTAACAATTAGTGCATCTGGGTTAAATAACCCAGATGCTCCCCCCCCCAAAATTTAAATACCCGCTACAGTTTAATTTTAAGTATAAATACACTTAAATACAAGTAGCCTAAACTGAATACAACAACAAAGTTAACATTGAGGATGTCACTTACATAAAAGCAAGTAATAGTTAAAGTGGATGTAAAGCCACTCTCATCCTTTCTAAACTCCTGCCATAGTGCTGATCTATAAGGATATAGATGCCTCCTGCATGTATCCTTATCTGTCAAATGTCTCCCCTCTGTCTGTTAGAAGACCTGAAAAACTGCAGATTCTGTGGGTGGATCTGTTGTCTGGAGCTCAGTGGGTGGAGTCGGTAGACTCTCCGCCCTCCTCTACACTCCCCTTGTCAACATGCATTTTCTCCTGTGTATTCCTTCTGCTATGATCACTAACATCCAGTCAAAATCCAGAAAAGTAACCACATGACTTCAGAAAAGGAGTGGGTGTGGGAATTAAAAAATAATGCCTGTCTAAAGCTAGTGCACGAGATATGTAAATAACCTGTCACTCAAAACAAGGGGGCGGAACGGACAAAGGTTTTTCTCTGTTTGTCCATTTTATCTCACTGAACAATAAAAGAAGATTGCTCAGAGCTGGATTAACTCTTTGTGGCAAGACCTGGCACAAATCATAGGAAATATTATACTTTAAATTGTGACCGCAAAAAAGAAATAAAAAATGTTGGGTTTACATCCACTTTAAGCTTGAATGGGGGATGCTGATACATGCCTGCGGTGTTTCAAGCAGGCCATATATCAGTCTGAAAACTGAAATAAGATGGGATTAAAATAAGTGTGTGCCACTATCCTCCAAGAGGCACAGAAAACAAATAGATATGCAAAAGGTATAGAGAGAGAAAACACAAAAAAAATTCCAGAAGGTAACATATATAGAGACGTCCGTCTCTATTTCAAAAGAGACGGACGTGGACAAATGTCTACATACATACATACATACATACATACATACATACATACATACATACATACATACATACATACATACATACACACACATACATACATACATACATACATACATACATACATACATACATACATACACACACACACATACATACATACATACATACACACACATACATACATACATACACACACATACATGCACACATACATGCACACATACACACATACATACATGCACACATACATATACACATACATACATGCGCACACACACACACACACACATACATACATACATACACATACACACATGCACACATACACATACACACATGCACACATGCACACATACACATACACACATGCACACATACACATACATACATGCACACATACATACATACATGCACACATACATACATACATGCACACATAGAGACTGCAAATGGAAGTCATTTGTGAACATTTTGTAACCTAGTTTCTATGAATATGTAGCAATTTCCTTTTATTTATCTACTTTTGTTTATTTTAACAATCCTTTTTATCCATGCGTTGGATCACGCTCTTTTTCTCACAGGGCTGTGTAAATCTTGGGACTGGGTGGACAGAACTACAAATCCTTTGGCAAATACAATTCTGTATATGTATTTTATCTTATTCAGCGCTAACATTGATTTAACGAGTAAACACTGCGATTGTGCTGCCAATGTGTGTGACTGTTGGATCTGACATGGGCAGAGATAGGAGCACTCGGGCGGGTGAAGGGCATATTGTGGGTACATCTTGTATTCTGAGCTCTTTCTGTGCCAGGCCCGGTGTTTTTCTTTATTCATACAACGGTGAGCCGTAGTGCAGAGACAACATTGTGGGTTGAAGGTGTGAAAGCTTCCAGGGACTGAGTGATAGTGACACATAATGACACCTCCTGGCATTTCCTGGGGGGGCTCTGAGATTTCCAGCATTAGAGATCCAGTCCCCAGACCATGCATTACAATACAAACCTTCCCATAAGAATATACAGTATGTGCGTTTCATGTATTTTATTTACCTGTAAAGACCCCCCATGTGTAGATCAGCGGTCTTCAAACTGTGACCCATGAGACGCATGTGGCCCTTGGGGATACCCCCCCCCCCGACTGACATTGATAAGGCAACATTACTTCCACTGACACCAAGGATTGGGCACTATTAATGTCATTATAATGAATGATGGGCCACTATTCCCCCCCCCACTGACACCAATGATGGGCCACTATTCCCCCCCCACTGACACCAATGATGGGCCACTATTCCCCCCCCCCCACTGACACCAATGATGGGCCACTATTCCCCCCCCCCCCCCACTGACACCAATGATGGGCCACTATTCCCCCCCCCACTGACACCAATGATGGGCCACTATTCCCCCCACTGACACCAATGATGGGCCACGATTCCCCCCACTGACACCAATGATGGGCCACTATTCCTCCCCCCCACTGACACCAATGATGGGCCACTATTCCCCCCCACTGACACCAATGATGGGCCACTATTCCCCCCCACTGACACCAATGATGGGGCACTATTCCCCCCCCACTGACACCAATGATGGGGCACTATTCCCCCCCACTGACACCAATGATGGGGCACTATTCCCCCCCCCCACTGACACCAATGATGGGGCACTATTCCTCCCCCCCACTGACACCAATGATGGGGCACTATTCCTCCCCCCCACTGACACCAATGATGGGCCACTATTCCTCCCCCCCACTGACACCAATGATGGGCCACTAATCCCCCCAATGATGGGCCACTAATCCCCCCCAATGATGGGCCACTAATCCCCCCCAATGATGGGCCACTAATCCCCCCCCCAATGATGGGCCACTAATCCCCCCCCCAATGATGGGCCACTAATCCCCCCACGGACACCAATGAAGGGCCACTAATCCCCCCACGGACACCAATGATGGGCCACTATTCCTCCCCCCCACTGACACCAATGATGGGCCACTATTCCTCCCCCCCACTGACACCAATGATGGGGCACTATTCCCCCCCACTGACACCAATGATGGGGCACTATTCCCCCCCACTGACACCAATGATGGGGCACTATTCCTCCCCCCCACTGACACCAATGATGGGGCACTATTCCTCCCCCCCCACTGACACCAATGATGGGGCACTATTCCTCCCCCCCCACTGACACCAATGATGGGCCACTATTCCTCCCCCCCACTGACACCAATGATGGGCCACTAATCCCCCCCAATGATGGGCCACTAATCCCCCCCAATGATGGGCCACTAATCCCCCCCAATGATGGGCCACTAATCCCCCCCCCAATGATGGGCCACTAATCCCCCCACGGACACCAATGATGGGCCACTAATCCCCCCACGGACACCAATGATGGGCCACTATTCCTCCCCCCCACTGACACCAATGATGGGCCACTAATCCCCCCCAATGATGGGCTACTAATCCCCCCCAATGATGGGCCACTAATCCCCCCCCACGGACACCAATGATGGGCCACTAATCCCCCCCACTGACACCAATGATGGGCCACTATTCCTCCCCCCCACTGACACCAATGATGGGCCACTATTCCTCCCCCCCACTGACACCAATGATGGGCCACTATTCTTCCACCCCCCACTGACACCAATGATGGGCCACTATTCTTCCCCCCCACTGACACCAATGATGGGCCACTATTCTTTCCCCCCCCACTGACACCAATGATGGGCCACTATTCTTCCCCCCCACTGACACCAATGATGGGCCACTATTCTTCCCCCCCACTGACACCAATGATGGGCCACTATTCTTCCCCCCCCCACTGACACCAATGATGGGCCACTATTCTCCCCCCCCCACTGACACCAATGATGGGCCACTATTCTCCCCCCCCCCACTGACACCAATGATGGGCCACTATTCTTCCCCCCCCCACTGACACCAATGATGGGCCACTATTCTTCCCCCCCCCACTGACACCAATGATGGGCCACTATTCTCCCCCCCCCCCCGACACCAATGATGGGCCACTATTCTTCCCCCCCCACTGACACCAATGATGGGCCACTATTCTTCCCCCCCCACTGACACCAATGATGGGCCACTATTCCTCCCCCCCCCACTGACACCAATGATGGGCCACTATTCTTCCCCCCCCACTGACACCAATGATGGGCCACTATTCTTCCCCCCCCCCACTGACACCAATGATGGGCCACTATTCTTCCCCCCCACTGACACCAATGATGGGCCACTATTCTCCCCCCCCCCACTGACACCAATGATGGGCCACTATTCTCCCCCCCCCCACTGACACCAATGATGGGCCACTATTCTTCCCCCCCCACTGACACCAATGATGGGCCACTATTCTTCCCCCCCACTGACACCAATGATGGGCCACTATTCTTCCCCCCCACTGACACCAATGATGGGCCACTATTCTTCCCCCCCACTGACACCAATGATGGGCCACTATTTTTCCCCCCCACTGACACCAATGATGGGCCACTATTTCCCCCCCCCCCACTGACACCAATGATGGGGCACTATTTTCCCCCCCCCACTGACACCAATGATGGGGCACTATTCTTCCCCCCCACTGACACCAATGATGGGCCACTATTCTTCCCCCCCACTGACACCAATGATGGGCCACTATTCTTCCCCCCCACTGACACCAATGATGGGCCACTATTCTTCCCCCCCACTGACACCAATGATGGGCCACTATTCTTCCCCCCCACTGACACCAATGATGGGCCACTATTTTTCCCCCCCACTGACACCAATGATGGGCCACTATTTTTCCCCCCCACTGACACCAATGATGGGGCACTATTTTTCCCCCCCCACTGACACCAATGATGGGGCACTATTTTTCCCCCCCCACTGACACCAATGATGGGGCACTATTTCCCCCCCCCCACTGACACCAATGATGGGGCACTATTCCCCCCCCCCCACTGACACCAATGATGGGGCACTATTTCCCCCCCCACTGACACCAATGATGGGGCACTATTTTCCCCCCACTGACACCAATGATGGGGCACTATTCCCCCCCCACACTGACACCAATGATGGGGCACTATTTCCCCCCCCCCACTGACACCAATGATGGGGCACTATTTCCCCCCCCCACTGACACCAATGATGGGGCACTATTTCCCCCCCACTGACACCAATGATGGGGCACTATTTCCCCCCCCCCCACTGACACCAATGATGGGGCACTATTTCCACCCCCACTGACACCAATGATGGGGCACTATTCCCCCCCCCCACTGACACCAATGATGGGGCACTATTCCCCCCCCCACTGACACCAATGATGGGGCACTATTCCCCCCCCCCACTGACACCAATGATGGGGCACTATTCCCCCCCCCCACTGACACCAATGATGGGGCACTATTCCCCCCCCCCCACTGACACCAATGATGGGGCACTATCCCCCCCCCCACTGACACCAATGATGGGGCACTATTCCCCCCCCCACTGACACCAATGATGGGGCACTATTCCCCCCCCACTGACACCAATGATGGGGCACTATTCCCCCCCCCCCTCACTGACACCAATGATGGGGCACTATTCCCCCCCTCACTGACACCAATGATGGGGCACTATTCCCCCCCCCTCACTGACACCAATGATGGGGCACTATTCCCCCCCCTCACTGACACCAATGATGGGGCACTATTCCCCCCCTCACTGACACCAATGATGGGGCACTATTCCCCCCCTCACTGACACCAATGATGGGGCACTATTCCCCCCCCCCACTGACACCAATGATGGGGCACTATTCCCCCCCCCACTGACACCAATGATGGGGCACTATTCCCCCCCCCACTGACACCAATGATGGGGCACTATTCCCCCCCCCACTGACACCAATGATGGGGCACTATTCCCCCCCTCACTGACACCAATGATGGGGCTCTATTCCCCCCTCACTGACACCAATGATGGGGCACTATTCCCCCCCCCCCCACTGACACCAATGATGGGGCACTATTCCCCCCCCCACTGACACCAATGATAGGGCACTATTCCCCCCCCCCACTGACACCAATGATGGGGCACTATTCCCCCCCCACTGACACCAATGACGGGGCGCTACTCCTTCCCACTGACGGGGCGCTATTTTTTTCTCCTACTGACCATGTGCGCTTTGTAATTTACTAACTCCCGTTGACCACCAGAGACGTTGTTTACTTACACTGACTCTGGGGTATTTCCCCACTGACCACAGTCCATTTCCCCTAAAGTCTGACGGACAGTAAACTGGCCCTTTATTTTAGAAGGTTTGGAGACCTCTGGTGTAGACATCTAAAACCTCAGAGACTGTTGCTGAGCGCCTCCATTTTGGATGTGATGTCAGCAGCTCCAGCAAACTCAGAGCCGTCTCTCATAGTAGAGCAACCTCAGCCTAGCTGCATACAGGTCACCCCCCCCCCCCCCCCCCACCGCATTTCACCCACGGGGCTTAGTCAGAGAGATGGCCAGCTCTGTACTCATTATGCAAACAAGGTAAGTACCTGAATGTGACTTGGTATCCGCTTCTTGCAATCCCTGTACAGCAGAGCTCGGACTTGGAGAGGGAGAAGCAACACAATGAGCCATTCATTTGTACTGCAGTGTTCATGTGTTTAATAAGAAGCATGCTGTTGGGAGGAGAGAGCAGAGAGATGAGCTCAGCAGTTTACTGCTGCTCCTTCACTGCCTGATCACAGGCTGGGGGTGTGAAGAAGACCTGTTAGTCATACTGAACTACAGAGGAGAAAGTCAGGTCTCATTCCCTGCCTGGAAAAGGGACTGAATGGTGTGACAGAGCTGCGTTAATCTCAGGACTGGATAGACAGAAATGAAAATCCTTCGGCAGATAAAACCGCTCCTATTGTATTTCTTTCTGCATATTTTCATATCATGTTGGATTTCTCATGTGTCTTACGTTTTTCATTTTCAGTTGGTCCGTTAACGATCACGTTCAGCAGAATTCCGAGCCTGAAGAAGATTCAGCTGAAAAATCGCTACGTGAAGCCTGGCGGTTATTTCAGCCCTAAACACTGCTACGGGCGATACAGGACGGCGGTGATCATTCCGCACCGGAGCCGGGAGTCCCACCTGCAGACGCTGCTCTACTACCTGCACCCCCTCCTACAGCGCCAGCAGCTGCACTACGCCATATTCGTGGTCCATCAGGTAAGGGCGCCTTTTAGGGTCATTTTTATCCCCGTCCGGGAGCACAAATCCCTGTACACCAGGCCGGCCCATTGGTTAACCCCTTGGAGCCAGCGCCCCCCCCCCCCCCCCCCCCCTCCGACTCTTCAACCACTTCTGGACCGAGCCGATTTATGACACTTGTTGTTAACAAGTTAAAATCAGTATTTTTTGCTAGAAAATTACTTGGAACTCCCAAATATAAAAAAAAATTATATAAAAATAGATTAAAAAAAAATGTGTATGTATATGTATGTATGTATGTATGTGTGTATATATATATATATATATATATATATATATATATATATATATATATATATACACATACATACAATTTTTTTTATGGAGAATATAACGGCAGTCGTTGCAGTATTTTATGTCACACGGTACTTGCCCAGCGGTCTTTCATGCGTAATTTTTGATTTTCAGATTGTCGCATTTCCAGGTTTACTGCTACAGTTTGGCCGCGCTGTGCAGAATTGCGTATACCGTATCTCACAAAAGTTAGTACACCCCTCACATTTTTGTAAATATTTTCTTGTATCTTTTCATGTGACAACACTGAAGAAATGACACTTTGCTACAATGTAAAGTAGTGAGTGTACAGCTTGTATAACAGTGTAAATTTGCTGTCCCCTCAAAATAACTCAACACACAGCCATTAATGTCTAAACCGCTGGCAACAAAAGTGAGTACACCCCATAAGTGAAAATGTCCAAATTTGGCCCAAAGTGTCAATATTTTGTGTGGCCACCATTAGTTTCCAGCACTGCCTTAACCCTCTTGGGCATGGAGTTCACCAGAGCTTCACAGGTTTCCACTGGAGTCCTCTTCCCCTCCCCCATGATGACATCACGGAGCTGGTTGATATTAGAGACCTTGCGCTCCTCCACCTTCCGTTTGAGGATTCCCCACAGATGATCAATAGGGTTTAGGTCTGGAGACATGCTTGGTTAGTCCATCACCTTTACCCTCAGCTTCTTTAGCAAGGCAGTGGTCATCTTGGAGGTGTGTTTGGGGTCGTTATCTTGTTGGAATACTGCCCTGCGGCCCAGTCTCTGAAGGGAGGGAATCATGCTCTGCTTCTGTATGTCACAGTACATGTTGGCATTCATTGTTCCCTCAATGATCTGTAGCTCCCCAGTGCTGGCAGCACTCATACAGCCCCAGACCATGACACTCCCACCACCATGCTTGACTGTAGGCAAGACACACTTGTCTTTGTGCTCCTCACCTGGTTGCCGCCACACACACTTGTCACCACCTGAACCAAATAAGTTTATCTTGGTCTCATCAGACCACAGGACATGGTTCCAGTAATTCATGTCCTTAGTCTGCTTGTCTTCAGGAAACTGTTTGCAGGCTTTCTTGTGCATCATCTTTAGAAGAGGCTTCCTTCTGGGATGACAGCCATGCAGACCAATTTGATGCAGTGTGCGGCGTATGGTCTGAGCACTGACAGGCTGACCCCCCCACCCCTTCAACCTCTGCAGCAATGCTTGCAGCACTCATACGTCTATTTCCCAAAGACAACCTCTGGATATGACGCTGAGCACATGCACTCAACTTCTTTGGTGGACCATGGCGAGGCCTGTTCTGAGTAGAACCTGTCCTGTTATACCGCTGTATGGTCTTGGCCACCGTGCTGCAGCTCAGTTTCAGGGTCTTGGCAATCTTCTTATAGCCTAGGCCATCTTTATGTAGAGCAGCAAGTTTTTTTTTTTTTTTTTTTTTCAGATCCTCAGAGAGTTCTTTGCCACGAGGTGCCATGTTGAACTTCCAGTGACCAGTATGAGAGAGTGAGAGCGATAACACCAAATCTAACACATCTGCTCCCCATTCACACCTGAGACCTTGTAACACTAACGAGTCACATGACACCGGGGAGGGAAAATGGCTAATTGGGCCCAATTTGGGCATTTTCACTTGGGGGTGTACTCGCTTTTGTTGGCAGCGGTTTAGACATTAATGGCTGTGTGAGTTATTTTGAGGGGACAGCAAATTTACACTGTTATACAAGATGTACACTCACTACTTTACATTGTAGCAAAGTGTCATTTCTTCAGTGTTGTCACATGAAAAGATAAAAGAAAATATTTACAAAAATGTGAGGGGTGTACTAACTTTTGTGAGATACTGTATATCCATGATTCTGCACTTCTGGGTAAGGGGCGCACTGCTTCTGCTGTGATTGGTCACAACAGAAGCCAATCAGCAAGTGCCGGCCAATGGATATCCGCCGGCTACCGGATGATCGTCAGGTAGAGACATTGGACGGAGCTCTGCCTATGTAAACCAGGCAGAGCTCTATTCTGACAGGGGGAAGTGATTGAATTCCATCACTTTCCCTAGTGAAAGCACCAAACACAGTACACACAAAAACACTGGCTAGGCACACATGTAACCCTTTAATCGCCCCTGATGTTTAACCCCTTCCCAGCCAGTGTCATTAGTACAGTGACAGTGTATATTATTAGCACTGATCACTGTATTCGTGTCACTGGTTCCCACAAAGTGTCAGTGTCGGAATGTCTGCCGCAATATCGCAGTCCCACTATAAGTCGCAGATCGCCACCATTACTAGTATCAAAAATAAATAAAAAATTCCAGTGTGTGTATATAATATACCATAGTTTGTAGACTCTATAACTTTTGTGCAAACAGATCAATATTCACTTATTGGGATTTTTTTTTTTTTTTACCAAAAACATTTGGCAGAATGTATGTATTTATTGGATGTGTTTTCTAGCAGAAAGTATGTATTTTTTTTAATAATTTTTTTTCAAAATTGTCGGTCTTTTTTTTTGTTTATAGCGCAAAAAAATAAAAAGCCGCAGAGGTGATCAAATACCACCAAAAGAAAGCTATATTTGTGGAAAAAATTGTCAATTTTTATTTGGGTTTAGCGTTACACGACCGCGCAATTTTCAGTTAAAGTAACGCAGTGCCGTATCGCAGAAACTGGCCTGGTCGGGAAAGGGGGTAAATCTTCTGAAAGTTACGTGGTTGGGTAATGTCAAAGTTATTGCCAAAAATAGCAGAAATTTTTAAATTGTCCCGGTCTAAAAAGGGTGCACAGGTGAGAGAGCTGAAGCGGTTAATATCAGTACCGTATATACTCGAGTATAAGCCAAGGCACCTAATTTTACCACAAAAACTGTGAAAACGTATTGACTCGTGTATGAGCCTGGGTGTCCATCTGCATGCCTCACTGTGCCCATGTGCATGCCTCACTGTGCCCAATCTCCCTACCTGATCTCTGGCGCTGTGTGACTAGACTGACGTTTAACATAGGAGTCTATGGAAGGGGTGCCCGGCTTTGAAAAATCGGTGCTCCTTGGTTGTAGGCCCCCTTGACAACAAACTTTGCACACTTGTAGAGGAAGAGTGGGGCTACATGTGTGCAGAGTGACAGTGAGGCATGGGCACAGTGAGGCATGCATATGGACACAGTGAGGCATGCAGATGGACACCCTAGGCTTATACTCGAGTCAATAAGTTTTCCCATTTTTTGTGGTAAAATTAGGTGCCTCGGCTTATATTCGGGTCAGCTTATACTCGAGTATATACTGTATGTGCCCCCTTACAGTGGTGGTCAGAATGCCAATAGTTAAAGTGGTTGTAAACCTCAGACATGAAATATGAATATCCCTCTACAGCAGGGGTAGGCAACCTCAACCACTTCAGCCCCGGAAGATTTTCTCCCTCAATGACCGGGCCATTTTTTTGCGTTACGGCACTGCATCACTTTAACTGACAATTGCGCGGTCGTGCGACGTTTTACCCAAACAAAATTAATGTCCCTTTTTACCTACAAATAGAGCTTTCTTTTGGTGGTATTTGATCACCTCTGCGGTTTTTATTTTTTGCACTATAAACAAAGAGCGACAATTTGGAGATATATATATATATATATATATATATATATATATATATATATATATATAAATTTTTTTTTTTTTTTTTTTTGCTATAATAGCCCAAAAAAAATAAAATAAAATAAAAAGTTATCAGTTTAAGCCAATTTGTATTCTACATATTTTTGGTAAAAAAAATCACAATAAGTGTATATTGATTGGTTTGCGCAAAAGTTATAGTGTCTACAAAATAGGGGATAGAGATATGGCATTTTTTATTATAAAAATGTATTTTTACTAGTAATGGTGGTGATCAGCGATTTTTAGTGGGATTGCGGCGGACAGATCGAACACTTTTGACACTTTTTGGGGCCATTGACATTTAATTCATCGATCAGAGCTATAAATGGCCACTGATTACTGTATAAATGTCACTGGCAGGGAAGGGGTTGACACTAGGGGGGCGATCAAGGGGTTAACTGTGTTCCCTAGGGAGGCGTTTCTACTCCCAGTCAGTCCCCTCCCCCCACAGTTAGAGAGAGAGAGATCGCTGTTCCTGATCACTAGGAACAGCCGATCTCTCTCTACTTCCCTGACAGAACGGGGATCTGTCTGTTTTACATTGACAGATCCCCGTTCTGGCTCTCTGAGGAGCGATCGCGGGTTACTGGAGGACATTGTGGCCAACTATGGTCCCAGCTGCCTTGAGATCATTGACGAGATTCTCCTCTGTAGTTCTGGGCGGATTCCTCACCATTCTCATGATCGTTGAAAGTCCACGAGGTGAGATCTTCCATGGAGCCCCAGACTGAGGGAGAGTGACAGTTATTTTGTGTTTCTTCCATTTGCAAAAAATCGCACCAACTTTCACCCTTTCACCAAGCTGCTTGGCGATGGTCTTGTAGCCCATTCCAGCCTTGTGTAGATCTACAATCTTGTCCCCGACATCCTTGGACAGATCGTTTGGTCTTGGCCGTGGTGGAGAGATTGGAATCTGAGCGATTGATTGCTTCTGTGGACAGGTGTCTTTTATACAGGTAACAAGCAGAGATTAGGAGGACTCCCTTTTAAGAGTGCTCCTAAACTCAGCTTGTTACCTGTATAGAAGACACCTGGGAGCCAGAAATCTTGCTGATTGTTAGGGGATCAAATATTTCACTCCTTAAAATGCCAATCAATTTATAACTTTTTTGAAATGCGTTTTTCTGGATATTTTAGTTATTCTGTCTCACTGTTTAAAATAAACCGATCATTAAAATTATAGACTGATCATTTCTTTGCCAGCGGGAAATTGTACAAAATCAGCAGGGGGTCGAATACTTTTTTCCCTCACTGAACCACTATTTTATTCTCCAGGGTCACTGCTTTATATAATGTTTGGGCGTTTTAAGGTATCTTCATGCTTGAAGCGGAGTTCCACCCAAAAATTGAACTTCCGCTTTTCGCACCTTTCAGGGGGGGAGCAGATACCTGTTTAATACAGGTATTTGCTCCCACTTCCGGGCATAGATAGCCGCATTATCTGCGGGTATCTACGCCACGACAGCAGGGACCAGTGAGGGCGTGACTCGCGCATGAGCAGTAGGGAACCAGGAAGTGAAGTCGCAAGGCTTCCTGATTCCCTTACTGAAGATGGCGGCAGCAGCAGCAGCATCCGAGAGCCGAGGGACAAATCGGCTTCAGATACCGACATCGCTGGACTCCAGGACAGGTAAGTGTCTTTATTTTAAAAGTCAGCAGCTGCAGTATTTGTAGCTGCTGACTTTAAAAAAAAAAAAAAAAAATTTTTGGCAGTCCTCCGCTTTAAAATTACTTTTTTACTAAAAAAGCAGCAGAAGGGTTAAAGGGCTTTTACAGCGCAAAGCAAGTAGGCTGCCATCTCTGACCCCCTTCTGGGAATGCTGGTCTGCTGTCTGGTTTTGTTTACGAACTGAAGACCTGTATGCAGCTAGTGAAGCCACAACTCCTGATCTGCAAACTCATTTCAGGTCAGTGAATCAGAGAGGTTAAACTACTAAAGGTAAATAGACTGTGCACTTTGCAAGTTTCTCCGGAGCTTAGTAAACGAGGTGGAGCTCTGCTGACTTGCATCATCCAATCATGTGCAAGCAAAAATACATTTTTTTCTTCCTTGCACATGATTGGATGATGGCAGTCAGCAGATCTTCCCCCTCATTTAGTAGGCTCTGGAGCACCTTGACCTTGCTTTGTGCACTGGTGTGCAGTCACGTTGGAACAGGAAGGGGCCATCCCTAAAATGTTCCCACATAGTTGGGAGCATGAAATTGTCCAAAATGTCTTGGCATACTGACGCCTTAAGGGTAGGGTTGAGCGGACCCGAACTTTTGGGTTTTGGGGTCCCGGACCCGAACAATTGACTGTATGTTCGGGTCCGGTGTTCGGCAATATGCATGTAAAGTGGCGCTTGTTTCCCGTGCTTAGAACTGTCCCTGCACAAAGTGTCATTTCTGAAGGAAAAAAAGTCATTTAAAACTCACTCGCGGCTATTAATGAATTGTCGGCTCCCGGCAATACATAGAAAAGTAATTGATAAAAAAAAAAAAAGCGTGGGGGTCCCCCCCAAATTTAATTACCAGGCCCTTCAGGTCTGCTATGGATATTAAGGGGAACTCTGCCGCAAATAAAATAAAAAAATGGCGTGCGGATCCCCCCAAATATCCATACGAGGCCCTTCAGGTCTGGAATGAATTTTAAGGGGAACTCCACCCCAAATTTAAAAAAAAAATGGCGTGGAGTTCCCCCAAAAATCCACACCAGACCCTTATCCGAGCACGCAACCTGGCCGGCCGCAGGAAAAGAGGGGGGGGGACGAGAGAGCGCCCCCCCTTCCTCCTGAACCGTACCAGGCCACATGCCCTCAACATTGGGAGGATGTCCCCATGTTGATGGGGGACAAGGGCCTCATCCCCACAACCCTTGCCCGGTGGTTGTGGGGGTCTGCGGGCAGGGGGCTTATCGGAATCTGGAAGACCCCTTTAACAAAGGGGACCCCCAGATCCCGCCCCCCCTATGTGAAATGGTAATGGGGTACAAATGTACCCCTACCATTTCACAAAGAAAGTGTCAAAAATGTTAAAAATGACAATAGCCGGTTTTTGACAATTGCTTTATTAATGTCTTCTCTTTTCTTCCATCTTCTTCTTCCATCTTCTTCTTTTCTCGGGTTTCTTTCTCCATCTTGTTCTTCTTCTTCCTTCAGTGTTCTCGTCCGCATCTTGCTCCGGCTTCTTCTTCCCTTCTTCTTTCTTCCGTTTGAATTGGAGGTTTCCGCTGTGTGACGCTTCAGTTCTTCAGTTCTTCTCTTGGTCCGCTGCCACCCGGTGGTTCCGCCCCCCTCTAACACCACGGGGAAAGTCCCAGTGAAATCCATGTGCGTCAGAGGGGGCGGGGTCACCGGGTGGCAGCGGACCAAGAAGAGAACTGAAGAACTGAAGCGTCATACAGCGGGAACCTCCAATTTAAATGGAGCGGCTGAAGAAAGAAGGGAAGAAGAAGCCGGAGCAAGATGCGGACGAGAACACTGAAGATGGAGGAAGAGGAAGAAGAAGAAGATGGAGGAAGAGGAAGAAGAAGAAGATGGAGGAAGAGGAAGAAGAAGAAGATGGAGGAAGAGGAAGAAGAAGAAGATGGAGGAAGAGGAAGAAGAAGAAGATGGAGGAAGAGGAAGAAGAAGAAGATGGAGGAAGAGGAAGAAGAAGAAGATGGAGGAAGAGGAAGAAGAAGAAGATGGAGGAAGAGGAAGAAGAAGAAGATGGAGGAAGAGGAAGAAGAAGAAGATGGAGGAAGAGGAAGAAGAAGAAGATGGAGGAAGAGGAAGAAGAAGATGGAGGAAGAAGAAGATGGAGGAAGAAGAAGATGGAGGAAGAGGAAGAGGAAGAAGAAGATGGAGGAAGAGGAAGAAGAAGATGGAGGAAGAGGAAGAAGAAGATGGAGGAAGAGGAAGAAGAAGATGGAGGAAGAGGAAGAAGAAGATGGAGGAAGAGGAAGAAGAAGATGGAGGAAGAGGAAGAAGATGGAGGAAGAGGAAGAAGAAGATGGAGGAAGAGGAAGAAGAAGATGGAGGAAGAGGAAGAGGAAGAAGAAGATGGAGGAAGAAGAAGATGGAGGAAGAGGAAGAAGAAGATGGAGGAAGAGGAAGAGGAAGAAGAAGATGGAGGAAGAGGAAGAAGAAGATGGAGGAAGAGGAAGAAGAAGATGGAGGAAGAGGAAGAAGAAGATGGAGGAAGAGGAAGAAGAAGATGGAGGAAGAGGAAGAAGAAGATGGAGGAAGAGGAAGAAGATGGAGGAAGAGGAAGAAGATGGAGGAAGAGGAAGAAGAAGATGGAGGAAGAGAAAGAAGAAGATGGAGGAAGAGAAAGAAGAAGATGGAGGAAGAGAAAGAAGAAGATGGAGGAAGAGAAAGAAGAAGATGGAGGAAGAGAAAGAAGAAGATGGAGGAAGAGAAAGAAGAAGATGGAGGAAGAGAAAGAGGAAGATGGAGGAAGAGGAAGAAGAAGATGGAGGAAGAGGAAGAAGAAGATGGAGGAAGAGGAAGAAGAAGATGGAGGAAGAGGAAGAAGAAGATGGAGGAAGAGGAAGAAGAAGATGGAGGAAGAGGAAGAAGAAGATGGAGGAAGAGGAAGAAGAAGATGGAGGAAGAGGAAGAAGAAGATGGAGGAGGATGAAGGAAGATGGAGGAGGATGAAGGAAGATGGAGGAAGAGGAAGGAAGATGGAGGAAGAGGAAGGAAGATGGAGGAAGAGGAAGGAAGATGGAGGAAGAGGAAGGAAGATGGAGGAAGAGGAAGGAAGATGGAGGAAGAGGAAGGAAGATGGAGGAAGAGGAAGGAAGATGGAGGAAGAGGAAGGAAGATGGAGGAAGGAAGATAGAGGAAGGAAGATAGAGGAAGGAAGATAGAGGAAGGAAGATAGAGGAAGGAAGATAGAGGAAGGAAGATAGAGGAAGGAAGATAGAGGAAGGAAGATAGAGGAAGGAAGATAGAGGAAGGAAGATAGAGGAAGGAAGATAGAGGAAGGAAGATAGAGGAAGGAAGATAGAGGAAGGAAGATAGAGGAAGGAAGATAGAGGAAGGAAGATAGAGGAAGGAAGATAGAGGAAGGAAGATAGAGGGAGGAAGATAGAGGAAGGAAGATAGAGGGAGGAAGAGGAAGAGGAAGATAGAGGGAGGAAGATAGAGGGAGGAAGAGGAAGAGGAAGATGGAGGAAGAGGAAGAGGAAGATGGAGGAAGAGGAAGATGGAGGAAGAGGAAGATGGAGGAAGAGGAAGATGGAGGAAGAGGAAGATGGAGGAAGAAAGGAGAAGACATTAATAAAGCAATTGTCAAAAACCGGCTATTGTCATTTTTAACATTTTTGACACTTTCTTTGTGAAATGGTAGGGGTACATTTGTACCCCATTACCATTTCACATGGGGCGGGATCTGGGGGTCCCCTCTGGTAAAGGAGTCTTCCAGATTCAGATAAGCCCCCCGCCCGCAGACCCCCACAACCACCGGGCAAGGGTTGTGGGGATGAGGCCCTTGTCCCCATCAACATGGGGACATCCTCCCCATGTTGAGGGCATGTGGCCTGGTACAGTTCAGGAGGGAGGGGGTGCGCTCTCTCGTCCCCCCCCTCTTTTCCTGCGGCCTGACAGGTTGCGTGCTCGGATAAGGGTCTGGTGTGGATTTTTGGGGGAACGCCACCCCAAATTAAAAAAAAAATGGTGTGGAGTTCCCCTTAAAATCATTTCCAGACCTAAAGGGCCTGGTATGGATATTTGGGGGAACCGCACGCATTTTATTTTTTTAATTTGCGGCAGAGTTCCCCCAAATATCCCATACCAGACCTGAAGGGCCTGGTAATTGAATTTGGGGGAACCCCCCACGCTTTTTTTTTATCAATTACTTTTCTATGTATTGCCGGGAGCCGACAATTCATTAATAGCCGCGAGTGAGTTTTAAATGACTTTTTTTCCTTCAGAAATTACACTTTGTGCAGGGACAGTTCTAAGCACGGGAAACAAGCGCTAATAGTCCTCAGAAGTTCGGGTCCCCATTGACTTCAATGGGGTTCGGGTCAAGTTCGGTCCTGAACTCGAACTTTTTACCGAAGTTCGGCCGAACCCGGACATCCAGGGGTCCGCTCAACTCTACTTAAGGGTTCTCTTCACTGGAACTAAGGGGCCAACCCCTGAAAAACAACTCCACACCATAATCCCCCCTCCACAAAATGATTTGGACCAGTGCACAAAGCAAGGTCCATAAAGATGTAGATGAGTGAGTTTGGGGTGGAGGAACTTGACTGGCCTGCACAGAGTCCTGACCTCAACCCAATAGAACACCTTTGAGGTGAATTAGAGTGGAGACTGCGAGCCAGGCCTTCTCATCCAACATCAGTGCCTGACCTCACAAATGCGCTTCTAAAAGAATGGTCAAACATTCCCATAGACATACTCCTAAACCTTGTGGACGGCCTTCCCAGAAGAGTTGAAGCTGTTATAGCTGCAAAGGGCGGGGCCAACTCAATATTGAACCCTACAGACTAAGACGCCATTAAAGTTCATGTGCGTGTAAAGGCAGGCGTCCCAATACTTTTGGTAATATAGTGTTTATGTATAAGCAATCGCTAACATCTCATGTATGCGTAAAGCAAAATTAAACACAGCTGTAAAAAAGTTTTGTAAATGGGCCACCAGGAAGTTTATACTGTTATGACAGACTTGCCTGTCAAAGGATGCCCTCCAGCACTGCCAATGCTCGGGCACCTCCATCTTTGCCTGGCCGCCTGGGTTCGCTCGCTTGAATAATAGCAGGGCAGTGATGACGTCACTATATCACAGTATAGTGTGGTGCCATAAATGTACTCTGTATGTGACCTGCGCATGCGTGGCTCAGTGTACATTATGGCTGACAGGCTGCGGCAAGTTATAGTTGCATACAGTGCCTTGAAAAAGTATTCATACCCCTTCAAACTTTCCACATTTTGTCATGTTACAACCAAAAACATAAATGCTTGATAAAGAACAGAGAGTGGGACTTTTGTGAGACACATGAAAGCAAATATAAATATACAATACAAAATAACTTTAATTGGTCAGAATGACTGTTTCTGCGTGTACATATACATGTCATTTCAAAACTGTATGCATTTTGCTATACGTAAAGATACATATGAACATTGGGTCAGACCAAAAAGAGCATGAGAAAATCATTCCAACAAGGAGTTTATAAGGTAAAAAGAATTCAAGGGTTTTTGGAAAAAAATCAAATAGCTGTCAGAAGAATTTGAATGGATTGAATAGAACGTCCGTGTCACATAGAGTAAAAAGTAGACTAGTCAGTCGATGTGAGTTCTATGCGTTTCAGGGCCTTAAAGCCCCTCATCAGGAACAAGACCGTAGTCCGTATCTGCGAGTGAAGAGGGTAAGAGTTATTGTTCGGTCCTTAAGAAATGTGGGTAAGTATAAGAAGTGATGGTCCCCCTTCCATCACACAACAGCGTTTTATTGGGATTTTATGTGACAGACCAACACAAAGTGGCACATAATTGTGAAGTGGAAGGAAATTTATAAATGGTTTTCAAAGTTTTTTTACAAATATGTGAAAAGTGGGGGGGGGGGGGGTACATTTGTATGGCGCCCCCCGGAGTCAATACTTTGTAGAACCCCCTTTCTCTGCAATTACAGCTGCAAGTCTTTTTGGGGGTGTCTCTACCAGCTTTGCACATCTAGAGAGGGACATTTTTGCCCATTCTTCTTTGCAAAATATCTCAAGCTCTGTCAGATTGGATGGAGAGCGTCTGTGAGCAGCATTTTTCAAGTCTTGCCACAAACTCTCAATTGGATTTAGATCTGGACTGTGACTGGGCCATTCTAACACATGAATATGCTTTGATTCAAACCATTCCATTGTGGCTCTTGCTGTATGTTTAGGGTTGTTGTCCTGCTGGAAGGTGAACCTCCGCCCCAGTCTCAAGTCTTTTTCAGACTCTAACAGGTTTTCTTCTAAGATTATCCTGTATTTGGCTCCATCCATCTTCCCATCAACTCTGACCAGCTTCCCTGCTGAAGAAAAGCATCCCCACAACATGAAGCTGCCACCACCATGTTTCACAGTGGGGATGGTGTGTTCAGGGTGATGTACGGTGTTAGTTTTCAGCCACACATAGCGTTTTGTTTTAAGGCCAAAAAGTTTAATTCTGGTCTCATATGACCAGAGCACCTTCTTCCACATGTTTGCTGTGTCCCCCACATGTCTGCTGTGTCCCCCACATGGCTTCTCACAAACTGCAAACAGGACTTCTTATGGCTTTCTTTCAGCAATAAATTACTTCTTGCAACTCTTCCATAAAGGGCAGATCTGTGGAGAGCACGACTAATAGTTGTCCTGTGGACAGATTCTCCCACCTGAGCTGTGGATCTCTGCAGCTCCTCCAGAGTTACTATGGACCTCTTGGCTGCTTCTCTGATGAATGTTCTCCTTGCCCTGCCTGTCAGTTTAGGTGGACGGCCATGTCTTGGTAGGTTTGCAGTTGTGCCATACTCTTTCCATTTTCGGATGATGGATTGAACAGAGCTCTGTGAGATGTTCAAAGCTTGGGATATTTTTTTATAACCTAACCCTGCTTTATACTTCTCCACAACTTTATCCCTGACCTGTCTGGTGTGTTCCTTGGCCTTCATGATGCGGTTTGTTCACTATGGTTCTCTAACAAACCTCTGAGGGCTTCACAGAACAGCTGTATTTATACTAAGATTAAATTACACACAGGTGTATTCTATTTACTAATTAGGTGAGTTCTGAAGGCAATTGATTCCACTAGATTTTAGTTGGGGGTATCAGAGTAAAGGGGGCTGAATACAAATGTACCCCCCACACTTTTCACATATTTATTTGTAAAATCATTTATCATTTTCCTTCCACTAGACAATTATGTGCCACTTTGTGTTGGTCTATCACATAAAATCCCCAAAAAATACTTTTTACGTTTTTGGTTGTAACATGACAAAATGTGGAAGATATCAAGGGGTATGAATACTTTTTTCAAGGTGTTGTAGTTGGTTTGATTGAAAAAAAGACACAAGTCTATCTAGTTCAACCAATAAAAGGTTGGGGAAAAAAATACAATTCTACAATCCTATATCCATGTCAGCATCTGTGACAGGCGAGACGGATAGGATCTCCTCTGTCATTTAAAACCTGTCTGTCAGCATTTTTTTTTTTTTTTTTTTTTTATTTGAGGTCAATTCCACTTTAGACGTGTCACTGAAGTCTATCTAGGCCATGCAGACTCCACCCTGTTTAGTTTACAGCACAGTGTGCAGACATTCCTATATGCAAAGAATACACCAATAACTATTTTATATAGATAGATTTATCTATCTATCTATCTCCATCGTCTATACCGTATATACTCGAGTATAAGCCGACCCGAATATAAGCCGAGGCACCTAATTTTACCACAAAAAACTGGGAAAACTTATTGACTCGAGTATAAGCCTAGGGTGTCCGTGCCCATGCCTCACTGTGCCCATGTGCATGCCTCACTGTGCCCATGACTAGACTTAAGTTTAACATTGAAGTCTATGGAAGGGGTGCCCGGCTTTGAAAAATCGGTGCTCCCCGGCCTTAGGTCCCCCAGACAAACTTTGTACACTTATAGAGGCGAAATGGGGCTATATGTGTGCCATGTTTTGGGTCCAGGGGACTTACGACTGGCCAGTACCGGGTCCCCAAATTCACCGGAGAAATTACTGTTTAACATGGGAGTCTAAGGAAGGGGTGCCCGGCTTTGAAAAATCGGTGCTCCCAGGCCGGGGTCCCCCGGACAACAAACTTTCGACACTTGTAGAGTAAGAGTCGGGCTACATGTGTGCCACTTTTGGGGTCCAGGGGACCTACGGCTGGCCGGTAGTGGGTCCCCAGAGTCCGGGAGATCAGGCGCAAAAAGGTGACTCGAGTATAAGACGAGGGGGGCATTTTCAGCACAAAAAAATGTGCTGAAAAACTCGGCTTATACTCGAGTATATACGGTAGATAGATAGATAGATATATATATATAATGGAGAGAGAGCGATATATTATATATATCCCCTTATCTCTCAGATGGAGAGAGAGAGAGGGGGTAGAGAGAGAGAGAGGGGTGGAGAGAGAGGGGGGTGGAGAGAGAGGGGGGGAGGGGGGCGGAGAGAGAGAGAGGGCTCTCATTTATATAGATATATATGAATATCTCTATAATCAAAATGTGTGTGTGTGTGAAGGCAGGCGTCCCAATACTTTTGAAAACATAGTGTTTACATGCAGTACAGGACAGAAGCAGGTATGAATCTGCAGTGAAGTTTCCTAAAGTCCTCGCAATGCATGGGGGGAAAAGAAAACGGTTGCACTTTAAATAGCTCGGTCGCTTTAACTGCTCATTTAAGACGATGATAAACGTTTTTTTATTTTCTGTGTTGCTGTGACAAATCCCAGTAAGAGTAATAACGTTGCGGTCTGGTCTCTTTCTCTCTGGCACGTGGCGTCGGCTGCCGCGGTTTGTAATGATCCGTGAAATGGTTACCGCTGTTATTACTGCAGAAGACAGATTTTCTTCCATTTACTCGCTAAGCGCTGCATTTGTCTTGCCAGGCCGGGAACGCCACGTTTAATCGGGCGAAGCTTCTGAATATCGGCGTCCGAGAAGCCCTGCGCTACGACGACTGGGACTGTCTCATCCTGCACGACGTGGACCTGGTGCCGGAGAATGACTACAACCTGTACATCTGTGACAACTACCCCAAACACATGTCCAGCGCCATGGACAAGTTCCAGTACAGGTAAGGACTTCTGTTCTCATAAGCCTCTGCAGCAGAGGAGCTTATACTCTAATGCACCTACTGTAGACAAACAAGAGTCCATTAGGTTTGATGACAAACTATCATTATGTTTTGGATTGTGGAGCACTCTGAGAAGGCAACACACAAATACTCGTATTGCCGATGGTGTCCATGGTGGGTGTCCAGGCTTTGCAGGATTCTGTCCAATCGCATCCATCAGTGTGCTTCTTCTCTTTCATGGTCCAATCACATCCCATCAGTGTGCTTCTTCTCTTTCATGGTCCAATCACATCCCATCAGTGCGCTTCTTCTTTCATTGTCCAATCACATCCCATCAGTGTGCTTCTTCTTTCATTGTCCAATCACATCCCTCAGTGTGCTTCTTCTTTCATTGTCCAATCACATCCCCTCAGTGTGCTTCTTCTTTCATTGTCCAATCACATCCCCTCAGTGCGCTTCTTCTTTCATTGTCCAATCACATCCCATCAGTGTGCTTCTTCTTTCATTGTCCAATCACATCCCATCAATGCGCCGCTTCTTTCATTGTCCAATCACATCCCCTCAGTGTGCTTCTTCTTTCATTGTCCAATCACATCCCATCAGTGAGCTTCTTCTCTTTCATTGTCCAATCACATCCCATCAGTGAGCTTCTTCTCTTTCATTGTCCAATCACATCTATCAGTGTGCTTCTTCTCTTTCATTGTCCAATCACATCTATCAGTGTGCTTCTTCTCTTTCATTGTCCAATCACATCTATCAGTGTCCAGTTTTTCTTTCCTTGCCAAATCACATACCCTCAGTTTGCTTCTTCTTTCATTGTCCAATCGCATCACATCACTGCACTGCTTCTCCTTTACTGTCCAATCACATCCCATCAGTGGGCCGCTTCTCTTTCATTGTCCAATCACATCCCCTCAGCGTGCTTCTTCTTTCATTGTCCAATCACATCCCTTCAGTGCGCTTCTTCTTTCATTGTCCAATCACATCCCCTCAGTGCGCTTCTTCTTTCATTGTCCAATCACATCCTATCAGTGTGCAGTTTCTCTTTCCTTGCCAAATCGCATCCCCTCGGCATGCTTCTTCTCTTTCATTGTCCAATCACATCTATCAGTGTGTAGTTTTTTTTTTCCTTGCCCAATCACATGCCATCAGTGTGCTGCTTCTCTTTTTTTTCATTGTCCAATCCCCTTCATCTGTGCGCTGCTTCTTTCATTGTCCAATCGCATCCATCAGTGTGCTACTTCTTTTATTGTCCAATCACATCCCATCAGTGCGCTACTTCTCTATCATTTGTCCAAATCCATAAGTGTGCTGCTTCTCTTTTATTGTCTAATCGCATGCATCAGTGTGCTGCTTCTCTCTCATTCCAATCGTATCTATCTGTGTGCTGCTTCTCTTTCAGTGTCCAATCACATCTATCAGTGTGCAGTTTCTTTTTTATTGTACAGCGGGTAGGAGGAACAGATTTCCCGATTAAATGATCACTGTGATTGGCTGCCATATAATTGGGAGCCTGTCCTGCGGGCTGCTGATCATAACCAGAGTACGGGAGCGTTCTGTGACAACCGATCAGCGTGCTGCTGATCTCCTGCAGCCTTTTCCTATCTTTATTCACTACATTGATGGCACCTTGTGGCATGGTAGGGTAACGTTTTTTCTGATGGTGACAACAGTGCAATGTGTGCTGAAATGGCCAGTGGTGTGACAGGTGACAACACGGGATGCCCAATTGGGAGACGAGTGTGGTGTGCCAATAACAGGGAGTGCCTAAACCAAGGACCCTTCACCGTAGGCTTACAAATATATTATTTTAATGAAGATTACAATTTAAAAATGTCGAAAATCACTTTTGAAATCGCAGTAATATGTTATAGCATCTAAAAGATTTTAGTATTTGGGTTTACAAATTTCCTTCAACTGCAATCCTTTTAAAGTTGTTTTATTTGCATTTCAGCAATACAAGAAAGAGCCATTGAACTTTCTCTATATATACAGGCATAACCAGCTTTACGGACACATTGCCGTCTATGACAAATCTTGGAGTATTTGTGTTCAGAATTCGATTGCACTTTAGCTACTGTGTGCTGCTAGCATTTTATCCAATTCGCATGTGCCCTCTAGTGGACATTTTGTATATTTCAGAAATCAGAAAATAAAGTTAACTTTAATCAGTATAGTAAGGTGTACCTAATGGAAAGTCCCCATGATTAAGCTCTGGGGGGTAGAGCAAAATGTGTTGGGGGCGTGGCCTGGCGCGGGATCCAGGCTGAGGGTGCCATTTATTTTACCACAGCGGGTCTGTTTGCCTACCTAATGGAATGTGTTTGAAGGTTTAGGTGGTTTTTCTTCCATTCCTGCGCCTTCTTTCTTTTTTTTTTCTTTACTTCTCCTTTACTGTTCTTCTTCTTTTTTTTTTTTTCCCTCCTTCCCTTTATCACTTCCTAGAGGCGTAACTAGAACCGACGGGGCCCTTCCCACTGATCCCAGGGGCCTTTTCTCCTATTGTGGGACCCTTTTATTACGGTCCTGCGGCGGGACCCTTTTGTATGTTCTGCAGCGGCCCCCTATGGTATATATATTATTTATTTATTTTTACTAGCATTGGCGGTTATCTGCGATTTTTGTCAGGCCTGCGATATTGCAGCGGACAGATCGGACACTTTTGACACTTTTTTGGGACCATTCACATTTATACAGCGATCAGTGCTATAAATATGCTCTGATTACTGTATAAATGTGACTGGGAGGGAAGGGGTTAACACTAGGGGGTGATCAAGGGGTTAAATATGTTCCCTGTGAGTGATTGTTACTGTGGGGGGAGGGGAGTGACTGGGGGAGGTGACCGATCTGTGTCCCTATGTACAAGGGACACACCATCGGTCTCCTCTCTCCCTGACAGGACATGGATCTCTGTGTTTACACACAGAGATCCACGTCCTGCCTCTGTAACAGCCGATCGCGTGTACCTGGCGGGCATTGCGGCCGCCAGGCATGCGCATCGGCAACACACGACGGGCACAGCTGTTCCCCGCCGCGCGCCCTCGGCGGCACGCAGGGGGAATGAAAAAATATAAAACAGCAGGACGTCCACCCGGCACTTGAGAGCCGCGCTGCAGACGTCTTTCGGGTCTCAAGTGGTTAAGGAGCCCTGTTGGGGGGCTTTGGTGAGATATCGGGGGTCTAAACAGGCACTCTGATGTTTCACCTTTGAGATAGAGAAAGGAGATTGAGGTCGGCCTCAGCAGCGCAGAATGAATGGACAGGAATAGGTCTGTACAGAGGCTTCCCATTCACAAACCATAAAGACCGTACAAATCGCTGACTGTCAATTCAGAAAAGTGTCCGGTGAATGACATATTTACTGACTCCTTTCCCATTCTCCATCCTGACACATTCCCCACAGCAGCCAGCGGGAGAGGGGAACCCGGCAACGATGAGGGGGGGGGCAAGGAGAGCACGCGGGCCCGGGGGAAACAGGTCCTGGAGAGGAGGGGCAGCATATAGAGGAACCAATACCTTCCATTTTTCTCCTGCAGCCACTGAATGCCTGTGGGAGGGAGAGGAGGAGAAGCAGGCTTTCAGCAGCTGCAAGAGGAAAATGGAGGGCATCAGTTCCTCTATATGCTGCCCCTTCTCTCCAGGCGTACAGAGGAAAGCTGCACGGGCCCCCTGGAGCATAGGGCCGGGTTGCAATTGCTACCCCTGCCCCTTCCTCTCTTTTCCATTTTACTCTTCATACCCCTCTTTTACCTTTTTCATTCCTTTCCAGTCCTCCCTATGCATCTCCTTAATTCTGCTCCTCGCCTTTTCCACCTCCTTTCACTGACTTCCATGAACATCTTCCTTCCTTTTTAACTGTTACAATTTCTCTCCTTTTCCTTTTATCTCTTCTTTTTCACTTTAGCGTCCTTCTTCTTTTATCCTTTCTCTGCCTTCCATACCTTTGCTCTTATGTTTACACCTTCCTCTTGTTTCTTTTACTTGACCCACTCTTTCCTTCTTCTCTCCCTTTATTTCCCCTCTTATCTGCCTTCCCTGTATCTGTCTCCTCTATACTCCCTGTCCCTTCTCTATTGCCTTTCATTAATCTGTTGCCTCTTTCCTCTCTATTCCAACTCCCACCTGTTCCCTCTCCCCTCTCTATGTTCATACTATCTGAAATCTAACTCTACTGTTGTCTTATCTTTTAATTAAAGTGTATTTTTTGCCAAAAAAAAGTGCGCTTGTAAGACCTCTGCGCAAATACGGTGTGACAGAAAGTATTGCAATGACCACCATTTTATTTTCTAGGCTGTTAGAAAAAAAAACCAATATATAACGTTTGGAGGTTCTAAGTAATTTTCTAGCAAAAAAAAAAAAAAATGATTTTAACTTGTAAACAACAAGTTTGAAAAATAGGCCCGGTCTTAAAGTGGTTAAGAGTTCCCTTCACTGGAACTAAGGGGCCAAGCCCAACCCATGAAATCCAACCCCCACACAGAGCAAGAGCAAGGCCATACGGATGAGCGAGTTTGGGGTGGAGGAACTTGACTGGCCTGCACAGAGTCCTGTCCTCAACCCAATAGAACACCTTTGGGATGAATTAGAGTGGAGACTGCGAGCCAGGCCTTCTCGTCCAACATCAGCGCCTGACCTCACAAATGCGTTTCTGGAAGAATGGTCAAACATTCCCATAGACACACTCCTAAACCTTGTGGACAGCCTTCTCAGAATAGTTGAAGCTGTTAGAGCTGCAGAGGGTGGGCCAACTCAATATTGAACCCTACGGACTAAGACTGGGATGCCATTAAAGTTCATGTGCGTGTAAAGGCAGGCGTCACAATACTTTTTGTAATGTAGTGTATGTACAGTGCCTTGCGAAAGTATTCGGCCCCCTTGAACTTTTCATCCTTTTGCCACATTTCAGGCTTCAAACATAAAGATATAAAATTTAAATTTTTTGTGAAGAATCACCAACAAGTGGGACACAATTGTGAAGTGGAACGAAATCTATTGGATATTTTAAACTTATTTAGCAAATAAAAAACTGAAAAGTGGTGCGTGCAAAATTATTCGGCCCCTTTACTTTCAGTGCAGCAAACTCACTCCAGAAGTTCAGCGAGGATCTCTTAATGATCCAATGTTGTCCTAAATGACTGATGGTGATAAATAGAATCCACCTGTGTGTAATCAAGTCTCTGTATAAATGCACCTGCTCTGTGATAGTCTCAGGGTTCTGTTGAAAGCGCAGAGAGCATCATGAAGACCAAGGAACACACCAGGCAGGTCCGTAATACTGTTGTGGAGAAGTTTAAAGCCGGATTTGGATACAAAAAGATTTCCCAAGCTTTATACATCCCAAGGAGCACTGTGCAAGCGATCATTTTGAAATGGAAGGAGTATCAGACCACTGCAAATCTACCAAGACCTGGCTGTCCCTCTAAACTTTCAGCTCAGACAAGGAGAAGACTGATCAGAGGTGCAGCCAAGAGGCCCATGATCACTCTGGATGAACTGCAGAGAACTACAACTGAGGTGGGAGAGTCTGTCCACAGGACAACAATCAGTCGTACACTGCACAAATCTGGCCTTTATGGAAGAGTGGCAAGAAGAAAGCCATTTCTCAAAGATATCCATAAAAAGTCTCGTCTAAAGTTTGCCACAAGCCACCTGGGAGACACACCAAACATGTGGAAGAAGGTGCTCTGGTCCGATTAAACCAAAATCCAACTTTTTGGCCACAATGCAAAATGATATGTTTGGCGTAAAAGCAACACAGCTCATCACCCTCAACACACCATCCCCACTGTCAAACATGGTGGTGGCAGCATCATGGTTTGGGCCTGCTTTTCTTCAGCAGGGACAGGGAAGATGGTTAAATTTGAGGGGAAGATGGATGCAGCCAAATACAGGACCATTCTGGATGAAAACCTGTTGGAGTCTGCAAAAGACCTGAGACTGGGACGGAGATTTATCTTCCAACAAGACAATGATCCCAAACATACAGCAAAATCTACAAAGGAATGGTTCACAAATAAACGTATCCAGGTGTTAGAATGGCCAAGTCAAAGTCCAGACCTGAATCCAATCGAGAATCTGTGGAAAGAGCTGAAAACTGCTGTTCACAAACGCTCTCCATCCAACCTCACTGAGCTCGAGCTGTTTTGCAAGGAAGAATGGGCAAGAATTTCAGTCTCTCAATGTGCAAAACTGATAGAGACATACCCCAAGCGACTTGCAGCTGTAATCACAGCAAAAGGTGGCTCTACAAAGTATTAACGCAAGGGGGCCGAATAATTTTGCACGCCCCACTTTTCATTTTTTTCTTAGTTAAAAAAGTTTAAAATATCCAATAGATTTCGTTCTACTTCACAATTGTGTCCCACTTGTTGGTGATTCTTCACAAAAAATTACAATTTTATATCTTTATGTTTAAAGCCTGAAATGTGGCAAAAGGATGAAAAGTTTAAGGGGGCCGAATACTTTCGCAAGGCACTGTATGTGTGTGTCTATGGGTTTATCTCAATTTAGACTCCAAAAGTAGAAATACACGATAATTAAAGCTCGCCCCTTTTATACCACCTGACCATTACATACTGTATTTTGTAAAGTGAAGGTGCAGTACCTATATCGGCACACTAGATGCCGCTGCTGCTTTTTAAATGGCTGTTGGCAGGCTTTGCATGGAGCAGCATAGCCGCTACAAAACCCAATTCTCCTAGGCACAAAAGGAAAGGAGGGTTACCAGACCCCGGCTGACCCTTTTTTATTTTTATTTTTATTTATTTTTTTCTAGTGTTTAGAAACTAGACAAAAGGATCAGGTGGAGCACCTCCCCGAACATTCATTGCCAAGTTTCTTAAATTCAGAGACCGAGACAAAATCCTGCGGCTAACCAGAGAAAAAGGCAACATTCAAGTGGGTACCGGCCACCGAATGCTTTCACACTGAAACGGTGCGCTGGCAGGACGTCAAAAAAAGTCCTGCAAGCAGCTTCTTTGAGGCCTTTTAGGAGCGGTGTATACACCGCTCCTAAAGCGCCCCTGCCCATTGAAATCAATGGGCAGCACCAGCAATACGCAGCTGCAGCGGCACTTTGCCGGCGCTTTTAACCCTTTTTTCGGCCACTAGCGGGGGTTAAAAGCGCCCCGCTAGCGCCCGAAAATCACTGCTAAAACAACGATAAAGTGCCGCTAACCGCGCTTTACCACCGATGCCCGGGCACTGTGAGTGTGAAAGGGCTCTTACTGATGGCAGAGCTATAGGTCTGAATCATTAGGGACTTGTTGGACCTCTGTAGAAAGACCACTGCTTCTACACACAAAGAAAATATGTACTCCTGCGCTTAGGACCTCAAATTTTAATGATGAGCTGCAGCCCCCCTAATGAGACCCTAAAAGGATCTGAATATGTAAAGGTAGTAAAAGTGGGGTGTGGCGCTGCTCGTTCCTTAGATACACTCTAAAGAAAATTAGAGATATAGCTCAAACTGCTAAGCAATACCATAAATAAATAATAAAAATATATGAAAATCCTTGTCCTAAGAAAATTGTGTGTGAAATTCGTATATAAATTAGAAAAACCGTACCATCAATAAGTGTGGTGACAACACTATAAACTTGCTAAAGTACATAAGTGCATAAAAGTGACAAAAGCATATACATATGTGACGTATAGAAAAAATGCTATTAAAGTCCACTCCTAGTTACTAATCAATGATGATTGTAATGAAAATTTAATTAAGTCCACTCCTTGTTAATAGTCAAATAATGATTGTGAGAAAGTTCATTTATAAAGTCCACTTCTTAATATTGATCAATCGGTTCATGAATTATCCCTGTGCCCAAAAAAATATATTTGCCAGCAGATAGATCTTTCAATAACTTTCCAAGTGTTGCCCCATAAGGGTCCCCACTCGCCAGCTCCTCGAACCCCCACAGGGGCAAACGGCGTGGTACGATTGCCTCCGGTCTGTTCAGTGTATCCCCAGCGCTTACTCCAAGTAGGACAGCCTGTTTCACAGTTCCAGAGTATCCACGTCTTTTTCCCGAAGAGGTCCCGCTTAAGGAGTAGTTGTAATAGGGCACCTCAGTGAGGAAGATAAGAGACTCCCATTGTGCAGTATGCCAAAATTTATTAAAAAATTATATTAAAAAATTGTATAAAATAAGATTAAAACGTAAAGCCGCCTAACGGCGAATCGTATACAATGAAAGAAACCAGCGTCCCTTTCCCGTGTAAGCCGGATAGCAGCATGCACTCCAGCTGCGTTCCAGCCTCAGGACCCGGATCACTGTCAGCGTGCGTACCTCCGCCTTGCGTACGTTTCGTATATGAACGTCTTCTGAGGCGGATACTCTGGAACTGTGAAACAGGCTGTCCTACTTGGAGTAAGCGCTGGGGATACACTGAACAGACCGGAGGCAATCGTACCACGCTGTTTGCCCCTGTGGGGCTTTTCGAGGAGCTGGCGAGTGGGGACCCTTAGGGGGGAACACTTGGAAAGTTATTGAAAGATCTATCTGCTGGCAAATATATTTTTTTGGACACAGGGATAATTCATGAACTGATTGATCAATATTAAGAAGTGGACTTTATAAATTAACTTTCTCACAATCATTATTTGACTATTAACAAGGAGTGGACTTTATTGATTAATTTTCGTCACAATCATCATTGACTAGTAACTAGGAGTGGACTTTAATAGCATTTTTTCTATACGTCACATATGTATATGCTTTTGTCACTTTTATGCACTTATGTACTTTAGTAAGTTTATAGTGGTGTCACCACACTTATTGATGGTACGGTTTTTCTAATTTATATACGAATTTCACACACAATTTTCTTAGGACAAGGATTTTCATATATTTTTATTATTTATTTATGGTATTGCTTAGCAGTTTGAGCTATATCTCTCATTTTCTTTAGAGTGTATCTAAGGAACGAGCAGCGCCACACCCCACTTTTACTACCTTTGCTTCTTCACACAAATTCACGTTAGGGAATGAGATCTGACTTGGACTGGGAGGGAATATTGGCATCAATGGGCACGGAACAGAAATGGGAATTCTTCAAAAAGACTGTCTGTGAACTCACTGCAAAGTATATTCCCATGGGCAATAAGTTTAAAAGGCTAAAAATAAAACCTATGTGGCTCACTGCCAAAGTTAAAAAAGCTATAAACTATAAGAAAAGAGCTTTTAAAAAATATAAAAATGAGGGAACACTAGTGTCATTTAAATGTTACAAAGAATAGAACAGAATATGTAAAAAGGAAATCAAGGATGCAAAAATTCAAAATGAACGACAGATTGCAAAAGATAGTAGGACAAACCCCAAAAAATTCTTCAAACATATTAATAGTAAAAAGGTCAGGTCTGAGCATGTAGGCCCTTTACAAAATAATCTAGAGTGGGTGACTGGGGACAAAGAGAAGGCTAATTTATGAAATACTTTCTTCAGTTCTGTGTATACAAAGGAGCATGGGGGAGTTCATATCCAAAATGGGGGTCGTAGTGACACAGCCCCAAATCCACAATGGCTCAAAAGTGATATGGTCCAGAAATATTTAGATGGAATAAAGGTGGATAAAGCACCTGGACCAGATGGCATACACCCACGGATCCTAAAAGAATTGAGCTCTGTAATTTCAAAGCCATTGTATTTAATTTTTAGGGACTCATTAATGACGGGAATAGTACCACTGGATTGGCGCAGGGCCAATGTGGTGCCTATATTTAAAAAGGGAACAAAGTCTTTACCAAGTAACTATAGGCCTGTTAGTTTAACTTTCATAGTTGGGAAGATACTGGAGAGATTATTAAAAGGCCACATAGATGAGTTCTTGCTGGAAAAAAAACTATTTAAGCAACAGACAGCATGGGATTCATGAAAGACAGAAGTTGTCAGACAAACCTAATTTCTTTTTATGAAGAGGTACGTAAGACCTTGGACAGAGGGGTGGCGGTGGACGTGGTATACTTGGACAGAGGGGTGGCGGTGGACGTGGTATACTTGGACAGAGGGGTGGCGGTGGACGTGGTATACTTGGACAGAGGGGTGGCGGTGGACGTGGTATACTTGGACAGAGGGGTGGCGGTGGACGTGGTATACTTGGACAGAGGGGTGGCGGTGGACGTGGTGTACTTGGACAGAGGGGTGGCGGTGGACGTGGTATACTTGGACAGAGGGGTGGCGGTGGACGTGGTATACTTGGACAGAGGGGTGGCGGTGGACGTGGTATACGTGGACAGAGGGGTGGCGGTGGACGTGGCATACTTGGACAGAGGGGTGGCGGTGGACGTGGCATACTTGGACAGAGGGGTGGCGGTGGACGTGGCATACTTGGACAGAGGGGTGGCGGTGGACGTGGCATACTTGGACAGAGGGGTGGCGGTGGACGTGGCATACTTGGACAGAGGGGTGGCGGTGGACGTGGCATACTTGGACAGAGGGGTGGCGGTGGACGTGGCATACTTGGACAGAGGGGTGGCGGTGGACGTGGCATACTTGGACAGAGGGGTGGCGGTGGACGTGGCATACTTGGACAGAGGGGTGGCGGTGGACGTGGCATACTTGGACAGAGGGGTGGCGGTGGACGTGGCATACTTGGACAGAGGGGTGGCGGTGGACGTGGCATACTTGGACAGAGGGGTGGCGGTGGACGTGGCATACTTGGACAGAGGGGTGGCGGTGGACGTGGCATACTTGGACAGAGGGGTGGCGGTGGACGTGGCATACTTGGACAGAGGGGTGGCGGTGGACGTGGCATACTTGGACAGAGGGGTGGCGGTGGACGTGGCATACTTGGACAGAGGGGTGGCGGTGGACGTGGCATACTTGGACAGAGGGGGTGGCGGTGGACGTGGCATACTTGGACAGAGGGGTGGCGGTGGACGTGGTATACTTGGACAGAGGGGGTGGCGGTGGACGTGGTATACTTGGACAGAGGGGGTGGCGGTGGACGTGGTATACTTGGACAGAGGGGTGGCGGTGGACGTGGTATACTTGGACAGAGGGGTGGCGGTGGACGTGGTATACTTGGACAGAGGGGTGGCGGTGGACGTGGTATACTTGGACAGAGGGGTGGCGGTGGACGTGGTATACTTGGACAGAGGGGTGGACGTGGTATACTTGGACAGAGGGGTGGACGTGGTATACTTGGACAGAGGGGTGGACGTGGTATACTTGGACAGAGGGGTGGACGTGGTATACTTGGACAGAGGGGTGGACGTGGTATACTTGGACAGAGGGGTGGACGTGGTATACTTGGACAGAGGGGTGGACGTGGTATACTTGGACAGAGGGGTGGACGTGGTATACTTGGACAGAGGGGTGGACGTGGTATACTTGGACAGAGGGGTGGACGTGGTATACTTGGACAGAGGGGTGGACGTGGTATACTTGGACAGAGGGGTGGACGTGGTATACTTGGACAGAGGGGTGGACGTGGTATACTTGGACAGAGGGGTGGACGTGGTATACTTGGACAGAGGGGTGGACGTGGTATACTTGGACAGAGGGGTGGACGTGGTATACTTGGACAGAGGGGTGGACGTGGTATACTTGGACAGAGGGGTGGACGTGGTATACTTGGACAGAGGGGTGGACGTGGTATACTTGGACAGAGGGGTGGACGTGGTATACTTGGACAGAGGGGTGGACGTGGTATACTTGGACAGAGGGGTGGACGTGGTATACTTGGACAGAGGGGTGGACGTGGTATACTTGGACAGAGGGGTGGACGTGGTATACTTGGACAGAGGGGTGGACGTGGTATACTTGGACAGAGGGGTGGACGTGGTATACTTGGACAGAGGGGTGGACGTGGTATACTTGGACAGAGGGGTGGACGTGGTATACTTGGACAGAGGGGTGGACGTGGTATACTTGGACAGAGGGGTGGACGTGGTATACTTGGACAGAGGGGTGGACGTGGTATACTTGGACAGAGGGGTGGACGTGGTATACTTGGACAGAGGGGTGGACGTGGTATACTTGGACAGAGGGGTGGACGTGGTATACTTGGACAGAGGGGTGGACGTGGTATACTTGGACAGAGGGGTGGACGTGGTATACTTGGACAGAGGGGTGGACGTGGTATACTTGGACAGAGGGGTGGACGTGGTATACTTGGACAGAGGGGTGGACGTGGTATACTTGGACAGAGGGGTGGACGTGGTATACTTGGACAGAGGGGTGGACGTGGTATACTTGGACAGAGGGGTGGACGTGGTATACTTGGACAGAGGGGTGGACGTGGTATACTTGGACAGTGGGGTGGACGTGGTATACTTGGACAGTGGGGTGGCGGTGGTATACTTGGACAGTGGGGTGGCGGTGAACGTGGTATACTTGGACAGAGGGGTGGCTGTGGACGTGGTATACTTGGACAGAGGGGTGGCGGTGGACGTGGTATACTTGGATTTTGCAAAAGCGTTGGATACCGTTCCCCACACACGGCTCATGTGTAAGGTAAAGTCTACAGGATTGGAAATATCAGTTTGTAAATGGATAGAAAACTGTCTAAAAGACAGAATTCAGAGAGTAGTGGTTAATGATTCTTACTCTGAATGGTCCAAGGTTATCAGTGGTGTACCCCAAGGTTCAGTGCTGGGACCCTTACTTTTTAATATCTTTATAAATGATATTGGGTCTGGGATCAAAAGTAACATTTCTGTCTTTGCAGATGACACTAAGCTATGCAGTGAAATAACGTCCTTACAGGATGTCGCCAATTTACAAGCCGACCTCAATGCTCTGTCTAATTGGGCGACTATGTGGCAGATGAGGTTTAATGTTGATAAATGTAAAGTGATGCACTTGGGGGCTAAGAATATGAATGCATCATACATACTAGGGGGAGTACAACTGGGGGATCCGTAGTGGAGAAGGATCTGGGGGTTTTGGAAGATCATAAGCTCAATAATGGAATGCAATGCCAAGCTGCGGTTTCCAAAGCGAGCAAAGTCCTTTCTTGTATAAGAGAGGTATGGACTACAGAGAGAGAGAGATATAATTTTGCCCCCCCCCCTGTACAAATCATTAGTAAGACCTCATCTGGAATATGCAGTTCAGTTTTGGGCCCCAGTTCTCAAAAAGGATATTGGGGAACTGGAGAAAGTGCAGAGAAGGGTAACCAAACTGATAAGAGGCATGGAGGAGCTCAGCTATGAGGAGAGATTAGAGGAACTGAATTTATTCACTCTTGAGAAGAGGAGAATAAGGGGGGATATGATCAACATGTACAAATATATAAGGGGTCCATATAGTGACCTTGGTGTTGAGTTGTTCACTTTACGGTCAACACAAAGGACAAGGGGGCACTCTTTGCGTCTAGAGGAAAAGAGATTTCACCTCCAAATACGGAAAGGTTTCTTCACAGTAAAAGCTGTGAAATTGTGGAATAGACTCCCTGCAGAGGTGGTTCTGGCCAGCTCAGTAGATTGCTTTAAGAAGGGCCTGGATTCTTTCTTAAATGTACATAATATAACTGGGTACTGACATTTATAGGTAAAGTTGATCCGGAGAATATCCGATTGCCTCTCGGGGGATCAGGAAGGAATTTTTTCCCCTGCTGTAGCAAATTGGATCATGTTCTGCTGGGGTTTTTTGCCTTCCTCTGGATCAACTGCGGGTATAGAATTGGGGCTATGGGATTGTACGATATTTTTTTTTTTTTTTTTTTTTTTTTTTTTATGGTTGAACTGGATGGACTTGTGTCTTTTTTCAACCTGACTAACTATGTAACTGACGGCCGCAAAAAAAAAATTCTGAAAAATACTGGAAAAAAACATCAATTGCAGCCTCACTGGTGCCCATCAATTGCAGCCTCACTGGTGCCCATCAATTGCAGCCTCACTGGTGCCCATCAATTGCAGCCTCACTGGTGCCCATCAATTGCAGCCTCACTGGTGCCCATCAATTGCAGCCTCACTGGTGCATCAAACGCAGCCACTGTGGATAGATTCATGCAATGCATGAATCTAAACATTCTACATAGAGGGGGTGGCTTGAGAGAGGGGGTGGCACCCATGCACCCTTATTGGATGGGCTGCCCCTGACCACAGCCCAGAGTTGTGGGGAAGAGGCCCTTGTCTCCATTAACATGGGGCAGAGCCCCGCCCCAAAGCACCCCCTTTTCCCATGTTGAGGGCATGTGGCCTGGTATGGTTCAGGAGGGGGGGTGGCTCTCCCCCCCCCTCTCCTTTCCTGACCTCCCGGGCTGCATGTTTTTATATATATATATATATATATACACACACACACACACACACACACACACACACACACACACACACACACACACACACACACACATATATATATACACACACACACACACACACACACACACACACACACACATATATACACACACACACACACACACACATATATACACACAGTGGGTACGGAAAGTTTTCAGACCCCCTTAAATTTTTCACTCTTTGTTTTATTGCAGCCATTTGCTAAAATCATTTAAGTACATTTTTTTCCTCATTAATGTACACACAGCACCCCATATTGACAGAAAAACACAGAATTGTTGACATTTTTGCAGATTTATTAAAAAAGAAAAACTGAAATATCACATGGTCCTAAGTATTCAGACCCTTTGCTGAGTATTTAGTATTTGCACCCTTTTGATATAATACAGCCATGAGTCTTTTTGGGAAAGATGCAACAAGTTTTTCACACCTGGATTTGGGGATCCTCTGCCATTCCTCCTTGCAGATCCTCTCCAGTTCTGTCAGGTTGGATGGTAAACGTTGGTGGACGGACATTTTTAGGTCTCTCCAGAGATGATCAATTGGGTTTAAGTCAGGGCTCTGGCTGGGCCAATCAAGAACAGTCACGGAGTTGTTGTGAAGCCACTCCTTCATTATTTTAGCTGTGTGCTTAGGGTCATTGTCTTGTTGGAAGGTAAACCTTCGACCCAGTCTGTGGTCCTGAGCACTCTGGAGAAGGTTTTCATCCAGGATATCCCTGTACTTGGCCACATTCATCTTTCCCTCGATTGCAACCAGTCATCCTATCCCTGCAGCTGAAAAACACCCCCACAGCATGATGCTGCCACCACCATGCTTCACGGTTGGGACTGTATTGGACAGGTGATGAGCAGTGCCTGGTTTCCTCCACACAAACCGCTTAGAATTAAGGCCAAAAAGTTCTATCTTGGTCTCATCAGACCAGAGAATTTTGTTTCTCACCATCTTGGAGTCCTTCAGGTGTTTTTTTTAGCAAACTCCATGTGGGCTTTCATGTGTCTTGCACTGAGGAGAGGCTTCAGTCGGGCCACTCTGCCATAAAGCCCCGACTGGTGAAGGGCTGCAGTGATGGTTGACTTTATACAACTTTCCCCCATCTCCCGACTGCATCTCTGGAGATCAGCCACAGTGATCTTTGGGTTCTTCTCTCTCTCTCTCATCAAGGCTCTTCTCCCCCAATAGCTCAGTTTGGCCGGACGGCCAGCTCTAGGAAGGGTTCTGGTCATCCCAAATGTCTTCCATTTAAGGATTATGGAGGCCACTGTGCTCTTAGGAACCTTAAGTGCAGCAGAATTTTTTTTGTAACCTTGGCCAGATCTGTGCCTTGCCACAATTCTGTCTCTGAGCTCTTCAGGCAGTTCCTTTGACCTCATGATTTTCATTTGCTCTGACATGCACTGTGAGCTGTAAGGTCTTATATAGACAGGTGTGTGGCTTTCCTAATCAAGTCCAATCAGTATAATCAAACACAGCTGGACTCAAATGAAGGTGTAGAACCATCTCAAGGATGATCAGAAGAAATGGACAGTACCTGAGTTACATATATGAGTGTCACAGCAAAGGGTCTGAATACTTAGGACCATGTGATATTTCAGTTTTTATTTTTTAATAAATCTGCAAAAATGTCAACAATTCTGTGTTTTTCTGTCAATATGGGGTGCTGTGTGTACATTAATGAGGAGAAAAATGAACTTAAATGATTTTAGCAAATGGCTGCATAGTCTGAATACTTTCCGTACCCACTGTATGTATGTGTGTGTATTGTGACAGCAGGAAGGTAAAGTCACCTGGTTGCATCCAGGGGGGTAGATATATTTCGCCCAGATTCAGGCTTTACGCCGACTTATACAACTAGATGGAGAGTTGTATAAGCCCAGCTAAGGCTAGTGGGCTCATGGATGACTCATACCTCTAGGGAGAGTGTGGGGCGTCGTGCAGACAGGGAGTTGATGAGACCAGCTGAAGCTTGTCAGCTCATTTAGGCCTCTATAAGAACTCCCAGCTTCATTAGATGTTAGCTCATGCCTGGACCCAGACCTGTGTGGACTGTCTAGGGAGAGTGAACCCCTGTGCGGTGAGACAAAGCCTGTGTGGCTATTTGCTTGGACATTTAAAACCAGGGACTTAGGGACTAGGACAGCACTAGGCTGATCCCAGTTGTTAGTTAGGAAACCTGTATGTTTAGTCAGAGGTCAAGTTGACCAGGATTTATTTTGTTTATGTTTCTTTTGGCTTTGCTGTGTTTTGTCACTGTAAATAGAAAATAAACCGCACCTTTTTTTTGATTTTGAAAACCACAACCTCCGTTTGCTGGGCCTGTTTTTGTGTGGGGAGCCCATCCCGGGGGTCACACACACCCGCTGCCGAGCTAACCCCCTCACAGTATATATATAATATAATATAAATATTTTGGCGCGAGGCTCCCCTTAGAATTCATGGAAAAACTGTATTTACTGGTCAATCGAACAAATGCCACATTCGTTATTTAACACACATTTTGTTATTGAATTACACTTTCAAAACCGATTTACTGCAAACGCTATTTTACCGCATTTTATTGGCCGTTATTGAATTGTTAGTGAATTTACTCCTAAGTCATTTCTGTCTGCTGCCTCCTTCCTCTGCGATCAGCATGAGTCACTACTGACAAGTTTTCCTGACACCAAGAGAAAAAAGGTGACAGGGGAGGGATCTTAAGCTGATTGACAGCCTCAGCTCTGTTCCTTTGTGAAGGGGGGGGGTGTCCCTTCCCTCCAATCAGCTGACACTGAGCTCTGCAGGGTGTAATATCAGCTCCCCGCCCAATGCTTTCTGAAAGCTCAGACAAGCTGGATAAATTGTAGACTTTGTATGGCTGTAAAGGAGAGAAGACTGCAGAATACACATGTACAACTTATGTAGGATGATTTGTTTCATCTCTGTGTATCACCTGAGGCCAGTCACTTCAAGTTATAAACATTGGTCTGGTGCGAAATGCAAAGCGGGACCTCGTTTACACGCGCAGAGGTAAAAATAGGTGGTTGATCCTCGGTTTTACTGCCCCCTGACCGTCCACCTAATCTGCAAATTTTGGTTAAGTGCTTTGTACGTATTGCCGCCGCGTGACAAAAACTATGCAGCGTATTTGGTTTTTAAAGGTGGAACTAACTACAAAAAGTTAATGCAAACATTCATATGAAAATTCTCGGTTTATTCGATGACTAGACGAATGCTGTTTGAAAGTATTTCAAAATTCTGTTTGCTTTAACTGCTTCCTGCCTGGGCCATGGACACAGCGGATGACTGATCAATGTACCGGCCGGCTGCCAGTGTCGTGTGATTGCTGTGACCAATCACAGCAGATCACATGACGGTTGTAAACCATGAATGGCTTCCTTTCATGCCATTCGTTGTATACAATTGTGTTGCTAGCTGTGATTGGTTATAGTTATCACATGGTTCAGACAGGGCCAATCACAGCCCATTTGTACCATGTGATTAGCTGTGGCCAATCACAGCTAATCGCAACATTACTTTACAGTCTGCACACTGTCATTCAGTAAAAATATGTTTATAGCAGTAAAATTCACTACTATAAGCAATCGTAGTATGTAAAAAAAAATAAAAACCTGATCAACTGCCCAGCGTGGTACAGTGTTACTATGATAAAAAATGGTATGTTTAACCACTTCCCGCCCAGTCAATGGCAAATTGACGTCCGCAAAGTGGTTGCATTATCCACACTGGACGTCTATTGACGTCCTGCAGGATATTGCCTTGCGCGCGCCCGCGGGGGCGCGGTGATCGGGGACGCCGTGTGTCCCTCGGGCACAGCGCTTCCCCAATCACGGTAAACAGCCAATTTTATTGGCTGTTTACCATGTGATCGGCTGTGTCAAAGTCACAGCCGATCATATGTCACAACAGACTCGGCGGCGCGCTCCGTGCGCGCCACCAGAGGCTTGCAGAGCGGGGATCGGGGAAGGAGAGTGTCCCTTAGACACAGCGCATCCCCGATCAGGGTAAACGGCCAATGAAATTGGCTGTTTACCACGTGACCGGCTGTGTCCAATCACAGCCGGTCACAAATGTGAACAAACCGCAGCAGTTTCTACCTGATCCCTGCTCTCTCCTCACACACCGATCTGTGAGGAGAGAGCAGAGATCAGTAAGTTAGCTCAGTGTAGTTTGTCTACATTCTTTTACAGTGCACAACACGCCCCCCCCCCCAAATAAAGAGGACCTGTCACACAACCCAGCACATCAATCAGCCCAGCCAATCAGCTCATCTGTCAATCAATCAATCAGGCCATCTGTCAATCAATCAATCAGGCCATCTGTCAATCAATCAATCAGGCCATCTGTCAATCAATCAGGCCATCTGTCAATCAATCAATCAGGCCATCTGTCAATCAATCAATCAGGCCATCTGTCAATCAATCAATCAGGCCATCTGTCAATCAATCAGGCCATCTGTCAATCAATCAGGCCATCTGTCAATCAATCAATCAGGCCATCTGTCAATCAATCAATCAGCCCATCTGTCAATCAATCAATCAGCCCATCTGTCAATCAATCAATCAGCCCATCTGTCAATCAATCAGCCCATCTGTCAATCAATCAGCCCATCTGTCAATCATCTGTCACAGGCCCACCTCCATCGGTACCGCCATTGGTACCGCCACACAGGCTACCAGTACCGCCATCGGTACCAGTACCGCCACCAGTACCGCCATCAGGCCCAGCATCTATACTGCCACACAGGCCCGCTACCAGTATCACCACTAGTGCCGCCACCCGTACCACCGTCGGTAGTGCCACCACCACCTGTACCGCCATCGGTACCATCACCACCCGTACCACTATCGGTACCACCACCACCTGTACCGCCATTGGTACCGCCACCACCACCACCACCTGTACCGCCATTGGTACCACCACCACCCATACCGCCATCGCTACCACCACCACCCGTACCGCCACCTGTACCGCCATTGGTATCGCCACCACCACCACCCATACCGCCATCGGTACCACCACCACCCATACCGCCATCGGTACCACCACACAGGCCCACCACTAATACCTCCATCGGTACTACCACACAGACCGCCACCACTACCACCAGCAGTACCATTACACAGGCCCACCAATAAGCACTGCCATAATGTCCCAAAGGGTTTACACACCTGAGGAGGCATATGCCATTCTTGCCATGCCGGATGATGAGAGCAGCGGGGAGCTCCCGTTATCCGATTCTGGTTCGGAATACGAGCCAGTGGAGGATAGTGGCTCAGAGTTCGAGTCCCCGGAGGAAACCGTCCCTCCCAAAAGAAGGCGATCAGCACCAAGATCAGGAGAACTGCCCACCACCAGCAGCGCCATACCCCAGGAAGAGGAGCCCAGTACAAGTAATGGAAATACACACCCAACCCGAAGAATCCAGCCCCAGTCCTACCTTCCCGATGCCCTGGCAAACCCCTTATGGTTGCCTGCCAACTCAGGATCCGCTATCATCCCCCCGTTCACTGCACAGCCAGGTGTGCAGCCCGACACTACCAATTTTTCTAAACTTGATTATTTTTGTTTATTTTTCCCACAAGATTTGCTGCAGAATATAGTGGATCAAACGAATCTGTATGCATCCTAATTTATTGCTGCCAACCCCGATTCTTCCTACGCCCGCATGTTCCAGTGGCGGCGTCTAACATTGGACAAATTTAAATAGTTTTTGGGCCTTATGTTCAATATGGGGCTTACAAAAAAGAACGAAGTCCATGCATATTGATCCAAACGCCCCATCCAACACATGCCCATATATTCCGCTGTCATGTCCAGGAAAAGATACGACATGATTATGCGCTTTCTCCACTTCAATGACAATTCACAGTGCCTTTCCCAAAATCATCCAACCTACGACAAATTATACAAGATACGCCCCCTAATCAATGCCTTTTCCCAGCGATTTCAAGAAGTTTTCATCCCAGACCAAAAAATTTGTGTGTACGAGTCCCTCGTACATTTCACCGGCCGACTGCAGTTCAAGCAGTACATACCAAGCAAGAGAGCCAGGTATGGGTTAAAATTAAATAAATTATGTGATCGAGCCACTGGATACGTCTTCAAATTCAGGATCTACGAAGGCAAAGACTCCCAGCTCCAGCCCCGTGATTGCCCCACATATATTGGAACCAGTGGGAAAATTGTCTGGGAGTTGGCATACCCCCTGTTTGGAAAAGGTTACCATTTATATGTTGACAATTACTATACCAGCCTGCCCCTTTTTCGCCACCTTTACAGTAAGCAAACCCCAGCCTGCGGTACCTTAAAAAAAAAACGGAAGGGATTCCCACAAAATGTATTAACCAAAAAATTGCGACCCGGAGAATCGGCATTCATGAGGAACAAGGAGGTGTTGGCCATGAAGTGGAGGGACAAGAAAGATGTCCACATCCTCTCTACGATCCACAATGACACCATGGTGGAGATCCAAAGAAGACGCGGCCCCATTGTAAAGCCCGAATGTGTCCACGACTACAATTTGTACATGGGGGGGGGGGGGGTGGATTTAAACGACCAGATGCTACAGCCCTACTTATCAACCAGAAAGTCCCATTATTGGCACAATAAAGTTGTGTTTCACCTGTTTCACATGGCCCTTTTTAATTCATTTGTCTGCTACCAAAAAGCAACTCCAAAATCAACAACTCCACTCATTCGCTCTGATAGTGTGAGTCGGCTTCACGAGCGACACTATCCCTTTAGCATCCCCCCCACATAATCTGGAAGAAGACGCCAAAAGAAATGCCGTGTATGCAGCAGAGGAGGAGTAAGAAGAGACACCAGCTATTATTGTCCCTCCCAACCTGGCCTGTGCATCGGAAATTGCTTCAAAAATGATCATACATCCATTTGTTCCCCTTATTATTAACAGACTGCCATTTCCCCATTTGCCTGCTACCATGGTACTACCTTTCATGTTAATTAACTGACCCTGGCCTGTTTACCGACGATGTCTTTGCTTGCCGATTTAAACCATGTTTCTGACCTCCACGTGCACCAACCTCAGCCTGTTTATCGACGATGCCTCTGCCTGCCGATTTAAACCACATTTCTTTTTCGTACATCACGGGACACAGAGCGACTTAGTCATTACTAATGGGTTATATAGATTACCTTCAGGTGTTGGCACTGGCCAATTCCAAACCGGAAGTACCCTCCCCTATATAAGCCCCTCCCATCCGGGAGCACCTCCGTTTTTTGTGTCTAAGGTGTTGGCCAAAGAGTAACATGTGTTTTCACTGGGCTTGCGTACAGGTTCTTTTGGGCCTTAGTAAGCTGTTCCGGATCCCACCAAAAAAGCTTCATAGCTAAACGGTCGGTACCCGGGCCTTGCAGCAGAAGAGCAAGGTTTTGCCTGTAATGCTTCTCTTAGGAGGGCTGGACCCTGGGATCCAGAGCTCTGGTCATACCCACGACCAAGATGTTGTCTGTGCAGGGTGCTATACAGGTCCAGGGGAGTGGAATCCTTGGGAACCCGGTCCCTGAAGGTTTAATTACAATGCCTGCCGTGATAGGTGAAGTTTGGACTTCTGTGGACCAAACAAAGTCCTGCGGCGGGGATCAGGTAAGTGGGGGCCCCCAGGAACTTGGTTCTATTGGGGGACCCCCAAGCCTAATTTGTCTTTCTGTCTGTTACCTAACGGTATTCCCGCTAAATATCTGTGATTGCCTGTAACTACTGAAAATGTAAAATTTTAATAGTAGTCAAGAAAAAAAAAAAAAGGGACCGCGGTACCTGTGTTAAACCACTAGAGGCCGCTGTAGTCCATTTTTCTTGTCATGTGGATCTTTGGTTTTCTCAAGTCAAAAGATCCAGGCAGCTGGTAAGTTTCTCTGTGGGAATCCACTTCCTCTGCCCTGTTGCTGCGCTCATCCACCGCACAGGCCCTCCGGCAAAAAGGGCCCTGGCTCCTAGTCCCCTGTTTGATTTCGAAAAGGGCGCCAATGGCGCACGGGCGCGCGCGCGGGCGCGTGCACGCGCCTCATGAAAAAAAGGGGCGGGGCGGGTGGATGACGCTCGATGCGCGGCGCTTCTGCGCATGTGCGGGCGTCCCAGCATGGTTAAAAGACACAGTACAAGTGTCAGCTGGATGCAAACAGAGCTAGCAACAAACAGTGGCACACAGAGGCGGTTGATGCAGGCATCCCCATAGAAAGGCACCTTAGTGGACACCAGCTGGTATATAGCAGCAACTTTGTTAGACTATTACCAGCAAAATTGGTGTATGACGACGGGAATACCTCAGCTTTGTGCTTAAAGGATATGTCGTCCAGACGCTCCGGAAATAGATCTTCCAGGAAGCCAAAGGGGTCTCCATCGGGCTCTGAGGATATTGGGCATGCTTGTACTGCACCAATCTCCCCTGAGAATTCAGAGGTCAGTAGCCGTAGAAACCCCGCAGGAATGCCTGGTGCTGCGGCTGTCCCCAGTCCACCTGCTCCTGTATATATAACAGAGGAGGTTTTATCCTCAACTCTGGGAGGATTGGAAGAGAGATTAACAGCATTGATCGCTGCTTCCCTGTCACAGGAAAAGCGCGTCCGATCTCCGTCTCCTCCTTCAGAGTGCCTGTTAGTGGAGGAACAGCCCCACACAGAGATCGACCTACCTGAAGGGGATCAGGATGAGGTTGATTCAGTTATGGAGGAATCAACAGTGGAAGAACCTTTCTCAGCATCTCAGGCTGAAAGATTATGGGTTCAGTCTCTGACTAATATGGTCCGATCAGCATTTAAAATGCCTCTGGCGGAACCACCATCCACTACGGTTTCCTCGCTGGGGTCGCTAAAAGCTCCCCAGGCTGTCTGTTCCTTCCCAATCCACCCTTTATTAGAAGGGCTTATTTACCAGGATTGGGAGCATCCTGATAAAATATTTGCTCCCCCCAAGAGATTTCCGGTGATCTATCCCATGGAGGATAAGTTCATAAAAAAATGGAGGGTCCCTACAGTGGACGCAGCCATCTCTTCTGTTAACAAATCACTGACATGTCCAGTAGATAATGTTCCAATGTTCAAAGACCCAATAGATAAAAAATTGGAGTCTTTACTAAAATCTGCTTTCTCTACAGCAAGCATGGTGACACAACCTGCGGTAGCAGCGATTGGAGTCTGCCAAGCAGCGAAAGATCAGTTGAAACAGGTCTTAAGGGACTTACCAGATCAGCAGGCTCTTGCCCTAGCTGACCTGCCTAGAGCCTTGTGTTTTGCGGTGGACGCCATAAAGGATACAATCCAACAGGCCTCCCGCTTTACGCTGTCTATAGTACATATGCGTAGGCTTCTGTGGCTTAAAAACTGGTCTGCTGAAGCTCCCTGTAAAAAACTGCTGGTTAGCTTCCCATTTCATGGAGAACGCTTATTTGGAGAAGATCTGGACAAATATATCCAGAAAATTTCTGCCGGTAAAAGTTCACTCTTACCGGTTAAGAACAAGGGTAGAAGTCCTTCTTTTAAGAGGCCTACTTCTCCAGTCCCGGGCACATCGGCTGTGAAGCAGTTCCGACGGCCTCCGCGGTCAAATTCAGGGGGCAGAAATCAGGGACAATCACAGGGTAACAAGAAGCCCTGGATCAAGAGAGGTACAAAACCTCCCCCCAAGGCATGAAGCGTTGCCCCCACTCAATCGGGTGGGGGGAAGACTTCAGTTGTTCAGAGACCTGGCGGGACACCATCAGAGACAGATGGGTGCTCTCCGCAGTAAGTCTGGGATACAAGCTGGAGTTAAAAGGCACTCCTCCTGCCCAATTTATGAGGTCAAACGTGCCAAGAGATCCCCAAAAGAGAGGATCCCTCCTTCTGGCACTAGAACAACTATTGCTCCAAGGTGTAATCATGAAGGTTCCCCTGGAAGAAAGCGGATTCGGGTTTTACTCGAACCTTTTCACAGTCCCCAAACCAAATGGGGACGTGAGGCCCATATTAAATCTAAAAGGGCTAAACAAGTTCCTAAATATGAGGACTTTTCGGATGGAGTCGATCCGATCGGTGGCCACCGCCCTACAAGGGCAGGAATGGTTAGCCTCGATCGACATAAAGGATGCTTATCTGCATATTCCCATCTTTCCGGCCCACCAGAAATTTCTACGCTTTGCAGTAGAAGGGCGCCATTTTCAGTTCAGAGCCTTACCTTTCGGTCTGGCCACAGCACCACGAGTGTTCACAAAAATTCTGGCCCCATTATTGGCCAATCTAAGAACACAGGGTGTAACGATAATGGCATATCTAGACGACCTGCTACTAATAGACCACTCGGTGGAAAAGCTGGAAGTAGCTATTCACAAGACAATCAAGTATCTGGAATATCACGGTTGGATTATCAACCGGGACAAGTCAGCTCTAAGACCAGTCAAAAGTCTGGAATACTTAGGGCTAAGGCTGGATTCAAATCAGAGAAAGATTTTCTTACCTCCAGAGAAGGTGTCGTCTTTAAAAGATTTGACCCACTTAGTGGGTACAAAAAGAAAACCATCCATACGCCTCTGCATGAGGCTGCTGGGAAAAATGGTGGCTTCATTCGAAGCGGTACCCTACGGTCAATTCCATTCAAGGAATTTGCAAAGGGCCATACTGTCAGCCTGGAACAAAAAAGTTCAGGCTTTAGACTTACCAATGTCCCTGTCCCCTTCCGTGCGCAAGAGCCTCCATTGGTGGTTGGTGCCCCAGAATCTGGAAAAAGGGAAACCCTTCAGTCCGGTTTCTTGGAAGGTAGTCACTACAGATGCCAGCCTCATAGGCTGGGGGGCAGTACTGGAGCAATGGTCTCTCCAGGGCAAGTGGTCAGAAGGTGCAGCCCAGAGGGAAGCAAATTGCATCCTGGAGTGGGCAGAAAAATATGTCCCAGCCATATCCGCGGTTTTCATCCCAGGAGTGGAAAATTGGAGAGCGGACTTTTTAAGTCGCCAACAATTATGTCCGGGGGAATGGTCTCTTCACCCCGAGGTTTTCCAGGCAATATGCCAGCGGTGGGGAACACCGGATGTAGATCTGCTAGCATCCAGATTCAACGCAAAGGTGGACAGATTTGTGTCTCGCACAAGGGATCCTCTAGCTTGCGGCTCGGATGCCCTAGTGTTCCCTTGGGATCAGTTCAAGCTGATATATGCATTCCCACCGCCACAATTGTTACCGCGATTACTCCGCAGAATCAGGGTAGAAAAGAAACCAGTGATTCTGGTGGCTCCAGCGTGGCCCCGAAGGGCATGGTACGCGGAGATTTTAAAAATGTCAGTGAGGAGTCCTTGGACCCTCCCACATCGTCCGGACCTGCTGTCGCAGGGACCGATATACCACCCTTCCTTACCAGCCCTAGGTTTGACGGCCTGGCTATTGAAGCCCACATTCTGAAAAAGAGAGGGCTCTCTAATTCTGTGGTATCTACCATGATCAATGCCAGGAAGCCGGTATCCAGGCAGATCTATTATAGGATCTGGAAAGCGTACATTACGTGGTGTGAGGCCAAGAAATGGCATCCACGTAAGTACGTGATAGGGAGGATTTTGGACTTCCTACAGTGGGCTGTAGATAGGAAGCTGGCCTTGAGTACTATCAAGGGTCAGATTTCGGCCTTGTCAATATTTTTTCAAAGGCCCTTGGCTTCGCATTCACTAGTCAAAGCTTTCATACAAGGAGTGATGCGTATCAGCCCTCCGGTTAGTATTCCCATATGTCCTTGGGACTTAAACCTGGTTCTGTCAGTTCTGCAGAAACAACCGTTTGAACCATTGCAACACATTTCCTTGGTTCTTCTCACCAGGGAATTGATTTTCTTAGTAGCCGTTTGTTCGGCTAAAAGAGTATCGGAATTAGCCGCCTTGTCCTGTAAGGAGCCATATCTGGTTGTCCATAAGGACAGAGTAGTATTACGTCCTCATCCAGCCTTTCTTCCCAAGGTGGTATCGAGGTTTCATTTGAACCAAGATGTGGTTCTTCCTTCTTTTTTCCCCAAACCTAGCTCGGTAGAGGAAAAGTTATTACATTCTTTGGATGTAGTAAGAGCAGTTAAAGCTTATCTAAAAGCCACTGCTCAGATTCGCAGAACGGATACTTTGTTTATTCTGCCGGAAGGCCCTAAAAAGGGTCAGGCAGCATCAAAATCCACTTTAGCCAAGTGGATTCGACAGGTCATAATACAAGCCTATGGCTTGAGAAAGAGACCGCCTCCGTTCAAAGTTAGGGCGCACTCCACAAGAGCAGTTGGAACTTCATGGGCAGTGCATCACCAGGCCTCCCTGGCTCAAGTATGTAAGGCCGCAACATGGTCTTCGGTACACACGTTTACTAGATTCTACCAGGTAGACGTTAGAAGTCAGGAGGATGTCGCCTTTGGGCGCAGTGTGTTGCAGGCCGCAAAAGATCCTCATGCCTGATGGCGCCCAGCTTATGTATCCCTCCCCTCATTTGGCATTGCTTTGGGACGTCCCATTAGTAATGACTAAGTCGCTCTGTGTCCCGTGATGTACGAAAAAGAAAAAGGGATTTTTATAACCGCTTACCTGTAAAATCCTTTTCTTGGAGTACATCACGGGACACAGAGCTCCCACCCCTCTTTTTGGGACACTTATTGCTTGGCTACAAAACTGAGGTGCTCCCGGATGGGAGGGGCTTATATAGGGGAGGGTACTTCCGGTTTGGAATTGGCCAGTGCCAACACCTGAAGGTAATCTATATAACCCATTAGTAATGACTAAGTCGCTCTGTGTCCCGTGATGTACTCCAAGAAAAGGATTTTACAGGTAAGCTGTTATAAAAATCCCTTTTTCTGACTTCCACGTGTACCGACCTTGGCCTGTTAATCGACCATGTTTTTGCCTGCCACTTGGACTGATCTTTTGGCCATCTACTTTTAGTACACAGGGGTCTCACATATGTGAGGGGCTTCAGAATAGCGTTCTGAGTAGAGAAAACCAGTTTTTCGTTTTCTGTGCTCCAAGAACAGGGTCTGGTTGCCCGGAGGCTTCAAAGCAATTTGGGTGGGAGAAGCCTCTACCCCTGTCCCCCTGGTCCTAAGCTTGATGGTCCTTCCTGCTGCCTGGACCAATACTTTGGCTGTGCTGACCATATTACTGCCTGTAATGACCCAGGACATTATGGACCATGTTTCTTCCTGCTGCTTGGGACCAATACTTTGGCTGTGTTGACCATATATCTGCCTCCTGCCTCTACTGACTTTGGACAGCATTTCTGCCGGGACACCTCTGCCTGCTACCTGGACCTGTGCTTTGGCTGTGCTCTGGCTGTGCTGACAGTATCTCTGCCTGTGCGAACTATGGACAGTATTCCTGCCTGCTGCCTGGATGATTGCTTTTGCTGTCGCTGACCTCATCCCTGCCTGCTGCCTGGACCGATGCTCTCCTCTGTGGACCACTGCACTTCTAAAACCACAGGTAATCTTTTGTTATTTGGTATGTACCTGCTATGTGTTAGATATATGAAGGGCCTTCAAAAATGTGATCGGTAGTCAGAAAATTATATGTGCAATTAATGCTGCTAGAATGCCTGGAGGTGCTGCTTGGATGTTGGGCCTCTGTATGTGGCCAGGCTGTGTAAAAGTCTCAAACATGTGGTATCGCCATACTCAGGAGGAGTAGCAGAATGCATTTTGGGGTGTCATTTTTGCTATGTATATATTATGTGTTAGAAATATCTTATCTTATAAATGGACAACTTTGTGTAAAACAAATGCATTTTCATT